>CAUYSK010113410.1:0-32131 GCA_963575035.1 Avahi laniger
GAAGGGAAAGCTTGTGAGGGAAAATGGCAAGGGGACTAGAGGAGGCTGGGAGAGCCCAACGATGGAGGTGAAGGTCTGACCACTCCGAAGAATGGAGGAGGAGGAAGAAAGGAAGGAAAGAAGGAAGGAAGGAAGGAAGGAAGAAAGGAAGGAAGGAAGGAAGGAAGGAAGGAAGGAAGGAAGGAAGGAAGGAAGGAAGGAAGAAAGAAAGAAAGAAAGAAAGAAAGAAAGAAAGAAAGAAAGAAAGAAAGAAAAAGAAAGAAAGAAAGAAAGAAAGAAAGAAAGAAAGAAAGAAAGAAAGAAAAGAAAGAGAAAGAAAGAAAAAGAAAGAGAAAGAAAGCAAGCAAGCAGGCAGGCTGTCTTATTTATATCTGGAGTACAATCAAAATACTTTTAGAGTTTTTTCCCGCTAAAAATTTAAGTATTTTTTATTTTAGTGTGTTATTTGTTTTTCCTGGTAGTACATTCTATTACCTAATATGTTTTTGTCATTACCTTAGGCTGTCAAAATCCAGCAGTTCATATTTTTGTACCTGGAAATTATTTAAATGGCATGATCATTTTATATTTAAAATCCGTTAGTAAAAGTATGAAAATTGCTATAGCTCAAATAAATCGATTACTTTTTCTTGTGATTTTACTGTGTGTTACAGACTGAATGTTTGTGTCCCCTCAAAATTCATATGTTGAAGGCCTAACCCCTAATGATATGGTATTTGGAAGAGGCTTTTGGGAGATAATTAGGGTTAGATGATATCGTGAGAGTGGGGCTGTCGTGACTGAGTCAGTGCCCTTCTAAAAAGAGCAAGAGAGACTCAGATCTCTCTTTCTCTTTCTCTCTCTCTCCTTCCCCCATGTGAGCACACAGTAAAAAGAGGGACATCTGCAAGCTAACAGGAGAGTTCTCACTAGGAACCAAATCTTCCAGCACCTAGATCCTCCAGAACTGTGAAAAATGAATATTGTTGTTGAAGCCCAAGCTGACTATGTCACTGTGGTTTGAGGAGAACTGTGCCCATCTCCCCAGATTCCTTTCCATATTATTTCTTATCAATAATATAAAATAGTACCTCTGATTGCTGACAAAGCTAATAATAGTACCTCTCATTGCTGACAAAGCTAATAAATTAAAAAGGAATGTACACCTGTGTACATTTAGGTTAGATTCAGAGAAAGTAATAGAGATTAATGCATGCTATCAACAGGTGCTTTAATCACCTTGATTTATCTGCAATAATTTATATGTAGATTTTCTTTATAGTTTCTCTTGCCTAAAACGTTCAAAACATTCACATTAAAGTTGCATTGTGTTTGTTCTAAACACTATCATATGACAACTAATGGCAGAATCACCTGCTGATTTATTATTCAGTATTAGCTATTTATATTTTCTTGAATTTATGTAAATAAATTTTGCATGCATAAACATTAAAATTATCTATGGGGTACATCATACAGTACTGGGGTGATGGGTACACCAAAAGCTCAGACTTCGCCACTATAAAGTATATACGTGTAATGGAACTCAATTTGTACCCCCTAAACATATTAAAATATTTAAAAAGGAAAAAAATAAAATTTAATTCAAATATGTAATAAAAATGTATGTGTCACTGAAAATGCTACAGGGAATATGTTCTCAGTAGGGACAATTTTGTTCCTCAGAATACATTTGCCAACCCCTGGAGAGATTTTTGGCTGTCACAATTGATGGTTGCTACTGGCATACAGTGGATTGAGGACAGGGATGCTTCCAAGCGTACCACGATGCACAAAATAGCCCACAACAATGAATTGTCCTCCTCAGAATGTAGATAGTGGCAAGGTCAAGGCCCTGTTCTAGGGAAACAATGACAAGCCCAAGTTAAAATTACTATTCTCTCATATAAAAATTACAGTTTACCAAAAGAATACATTAACTAGTAAATATTAACTCACACAATTTTCATAGTAATAATTTTTATGCCACCAGTTGACCAGTCTGAATCAGATTGAAAATTGCATGAAAATTGTTATAATGTTGCTCATAATTTTAGTTACCAATGTACACCAAAAGGCCTAATCATAAGACTAGAACACTTCTCTTCCCATACCTTACCACCATATCATGAAAAGCCTGTTGACTATACATAGTTTCTCAGTACTCTCTGTTCATCTTTCAATCAAAAACAACAAGGCATATTAAAAAGAAAAAAAAATGCACAGTTTGAAAAGCCTGTGTTCCTGAACTGTGAACGTCATCATTGCTTCTCAGTTTATAACTCCCCTTTCATTTGGAAATAAATGGCTAGAGTTGTCTGGAGTTGTATATTTATTCCCTTTCTTCCATGTCAATTAGTCTCTGATAAAACCCCAGCAAGTTAGGCTCAAGTTAGATAGTTTCACCTGATGGCAGCTCTTTTTAGAAGAACAGAATGCTCTGGCATATTAAAAAATGGTTCTTCCTCCTACCTGCCCCCACCCCGTGGGAAGCACAAAGGGACTTTTTTTCAATATTAACTGTGAGAACCTGGCAGAGCTATAGGAGATAAAACTGCAAAATCATGGTCATCCCTCTATGACTGGGTCCCCCTTGAGATTTGAACTCTCAGACTTTTCTACAAATAGCCACCAAGAATTCATCAATTGCAGTTCAGATTTCCCTAGGCCAGTGCTGATTTCCTCAGAGGATTATTCTCCTAGTTTTCTGCCCTGATAAGTTGTGCATCATCATAAGAGATCCAGTTAGTTTATACTATTAAAATCATTCGAAATTGGCCTCCATTATAATTGTAGCCATTCTGGTAGGTACATAGTGGTATCTCCGTCTCAATGTACTTTTAATTTTCATTTTTCTGATGTCTAATGAGGTTGACCAACTTTAATCTGCTTATTTCTCTTTCTGAATCTTCATTAGTAAAATGTCTGTTCAAAATTTTTTACCTATTCTCAGAGCAGAGAAGATTGTTAGGGCAGTAAAACTATTCTATATGATACTATGTTAATGAATACATGACATTATACATTTGAAAAATCCCAAGGAATGTATACCAGAATGAACTATGAGGTAAACTATGGGCTTTAGGTGGTAATAGTTTCATCAATTATAGCAAATTTACCACAATAATGCATGATTTTGAGAGTGGGGGAAGTTAGAAACTGTCTGTACTTTCTGCTTAATTCTACTAGGAAATTAAAACTGCACTAAAATAAACTATATTTTCAAAATCTTTTGGATATTTTAATTTCAGTTATTGTATTCTAAGATTTTAAAATATATTTTGAATGCCTGTTTTATACAAATATATATTTTGCAAATACTACCACTTTGTTTTTGGATTCTCTTTTCCTTTTCTCAAAAATATATTTTGAAAAACAAAGTTTGATTCTATGTTTTCATGGTGTGTGTTTTTAATGTCAATGAAGAAACATTTGATTAACTGAAGGAAACATTTTTCTTTTAAATTTCCCTGCAGAAAGTTTATTATTTTAATTCTTAGATTTAGGTTTATGATTCAATTTGTATTAAATTTATTTAATACTAAATAAATATTAAATAAAATAATATTAATATTGTTTTATTTTAACTGTACTTATGTCATGTACAATGTAGAAAATTAAGAATGATATAAAAATGTAGCAAAGAATATTCTGAGGAACAAAAGAGATGTACACATAATTTCTTATTTTATTAGTTAATATGCATACTATTAATTAGAGAATTGTTGGTTAGATTATATTCAGGGATCTAACTGTATATGTGATGTGGTACCTGGTCATGCAAGAGGTATGATGGAGATATATAAAAAGATGAATGTTGTTTTCATGCCTGCTAACATAACATTCATTCTGCAGCCCATAGATCAAGGAGTGATTTCAATTATTAGGTCTTATTATTTGAGAAATACATTTTGTAAGGAAATAGCTGCCATAAATAGTGATTCCTCTGACGGATCTGGGCAAAGTCAATTGACCTTTGGAAATCTTATGGAAAGGATTCACCATTCTAGATGCCATTTAGAACATTCATGATTCACAGGAGAAGGTGAAAATACCAACATTAACAAGAGTTTGGAAGAAGTTGATTGCAACCCTCATGGATAATTTGGAGGGATTCAAGACTCCAGTGAAGCAAGTAACTGCAAATATGATGGAAACTGCAAGAGAATTAGAATTAGAAACGGAGCTTGAAGATGTGACTGAATTGCTGTAATCTCGTGATACAAATTGAGTGGATGCGCAGTTGCTTCTTATAGATGAGCAATGAAAATTTTTTTTTTTTAGGATGAAATCTACTCTTGATGAAGATGTGACTATTGTAGAAATGACAACAAAGGATTTAGAATATTCCATAAACTTAGTTCATAAAACAGTGGCAGAGTTTGAGAGGATTAATTCCAATTTTGAAAACAATTCTACTGTGGATAAAACGTTATCAAACAGCATCTCATGCTAAAAAGAATTTTTCTGTGAAAGAAAATGTCAATCAATGTGTCCCTCTTCATTACTGTCTTATTTTAAGGAATTGTTATGCCATCCCAACCTTCAGCAACCACCACTCTGATCAATTAGCAGCCAAAAACTTAAAGGTAAGACCCTCCACCAGCAAAAAGAGTATGACTTGCTGAAGGCTCAGATGATCATCAGCATTTTTTAGGAACAAAATATTTTTTAAATTAAGGTAGGTACATTGTTTTTTCAGACATAGCACTATTGCACATTTAATAAATTACAATATAATGTAAGCATAACTTTTACATGCATCAGGAAACCAAAAAATTTCTGCAACTCACTTTATTGTAATACTCATTTTATTTTTGTGGTCTGGGACCAAACTCACTGTATCTCTGCCTTATACTTACAATTGTAGTCATAAAAACTCTTCTAAACTATTTCTTTATTTGTACAATTTTACAATTTTGCTTTGCTTCTTTTTTTAACTACTGACAAAATTGTGATATATCTGCATGTATTTGTTTAATTCTAAATGTTTATTTAAATAAATTTATACTATACTACTGAGTAAATTATACCTAACATTCTGCCTTACATGTTTTTAATATTCTTATGATTGATGTCATTTTATTTGTGCTTTGCATAATAAAATTCCCCCATACTTGTATTTTAATTAAATCAATTCACATTGCTTTATCTATACTTAGACTCATTGATGTTATTGTTTTTGGTTTTTAAATCTTATATTCATTTATATTTAGTCAAAATTATGACAACATATCTGTTTCCACTTTTTAATAGACTTTATCTTTTAGAACTGTTTTAGATTTAAGAAAAATTTTGCATATAGTACAGAGTTCCCCTGCACCACCAACAGTTTGCCCATTAACATCTTGCAATAGTATGCTGTATTTATAATAATTAATGAGCCAATATTGATATATCATTATTAAATCAAGTTTATACTTTATTCATATTTTCTTAGTTTTTACATAATGACATTTTCTGTTCTAGGATCTCCTCCAGTTTACCACATTGCATTTATATGTCATGTCTTAGCCTCCTCTTGCTGTGATGATTTCTCAGACGTTCTTTGCTCCCATGACCTGGAGAGTTTTGAGGAGTACTGATCAAGCATATTGCAGGACACCCCTCTAATGGAATTTGATTGATCTTTCTCTCATGATTACAATGGATTATCGGCTTTGGAGAGAAAGATCATATAATCTTTCTCTAGGGTACATGCTACCATCATTTTTTATCACTGGTGATATTGACCTTGATCACCTGGCTGAAGCAGTATTTTTAAGTTTTTCCAGTGTTAAATTACTCTTTTCTTACCTTTCTATATTGTATTCTTTGGAAGGAAGTGTCTGTGTGCATCACAGATGTAGTGAGTAAGGAGTGATGTTCCCGCTCTTTGAAGGCACGGTATCTACATACATTATTTGCAATTTTTCTGCATGAGAGATTTGTTTCTTTTCCTCCATTTATAAATTTATTCAATCAATTTTTATAACAACATGGACACATGGATTTTTTTTCTATACTTGATTTATACTACTATACTACTTTCCTTATTTTCTTGCTCTAATTGTTTCAGCTTTGATTATAAGGAGCACTTTTAGTTTGCTCACGTGGGCCTTTGAGTGGTGTGTGTGTGTGTGTGTGTGCGTGTGTGTGTATTAGGCACATTTTTACTTTCTGCCACTATAAGATGCTCTGCGCTTATTTTGTATATTTTCTGCCCTAATCCTAGTATCAGCCATTTGTCCAAGGTGCCCTGGTTTCTTTTACCAAAGAATGTCATTAGAAACCAAGATTTGAGTCCTAAGTATGCTCAGTACTACTGAGGTATCATTTCTTTTAAGACATATTAGCTGACAAAGCAAAGAAATATATATATTTATACTAAACAGTTCATACTACTCTCTATAAATATTTCTGTATGTAACCCTTTACAGCTATATTAAGTTCAAGATAAGTGCTTTATGAGTTCTCCTACTCTACTACATTACCACATGATTTATTCTAGCCTCATCCCCTGGCTGATCTATAGATTTCCACTCTAATAATGAGAATTCTGGTTCCCACTGCCATCCAGTTACTTAATTGTTCAATCCTGTACACATGTATAGAAGTATCAGAATTTTCAACAAACATCCTCCCTACCATGGGAAACAACTTTATCAACTAAAGTACAGTATTTATGTGCTGTTTCTTTAGCCTCTATTTTTACACATTCCATTCATTTTTAAAGTTTCCTAGGTCAGTACTTACTGCCTCCTTCAGTTTCATGCAAGTGTAATATAGCAAGAAACTCTTTTCACAGTTTAAATTCTTTCCCGTGAACCCCTCTACTCCTAAGGAATTTATTTAAAAATTGTATTTATCAAAGTTAACTCTGTGTTGTAAAGTTCTATAGGTTTTGAAAATGAATATTTTTATGTGTTCACGTCACAGTATTGTGAAGAACAGTTTTCCATTCTAAAACTCCTTTGTGCTCAACCTGTCCATTTCATATTCATCCCTGTGTTTCAAGCAATCTCCTAAACCTCTGCCAATTACTTGTACTTTAACTGAACCTGTAGTTTTGCCTTTTTTATATTGTCATATAAATGTAATCATACAGTATGTAGTCTTTTCAGACTAGTTTTTTTCACCTATTCCTATACATTTAAGGTTTCTCTGTGTCTTTCACAGTTTGATAGCTCATTTCTCTTTAGTGTTACATAATATTAATATTTCATTGTATGCATTTACTACAATGTATTAATTCATATTCACTTATTTTAAAATCTCTTGGTTGTTTTCAGTTTGAGGAAATTATGAATATGGTACCTATAAACATTCATATGTAGGCTTTTGTATAGACATAAGTTTTTATCTTGTTTAAAAACTTAGGAACTATTGTGTCAGTAGCATTGTATTATTATTCTTATTTGCAATTCCCCAATGATAAATGATGTTGAGCACTTTTTTCATATGCTTTTTTATGATGTTTACTTTCTTTGTTGAGGTGTCTGTACAGATTTTTGCCAATGTTTTAATTCATTTTATTGATTTCCTGTTGTTGAATTTTAAATTATTTGTATATTTTGGATTCAAATTCTTTATTAGGTATGTGTTTTGTGATATTTTCTCTCAGTTGTGGCATGTCTGTTAATTTTCTTAACAGTCTTTCACAGAGAAGATTTTAATTTTAATAGCATTCAATTTATCAATCTTTTTCTTTATGTATTATATTTTTGGTGTTGTATTTAAAAACTCTATTTGAGTTTTCCAGTAGAAATTGATACACTATGCTTATTCCTTAACTTCTCTATGAATTTATTATTTGAAAATCCTATTTTTAAAATAACTTAAATATTTTTGTTTTTAAATCCTATATAAGTTAATATTATTATGAACTGAATTTTTTCCCCCAAATTCACATGTTGAAGCTCTAGCCCCATTGCCTTAGGATGGGATTATATTTGGAGATAGAGTCTTTAAGATGGTAATTAAATTAAAATTAAGCCATAGGATGGGCTGTACTCCAATCTGACTAGTGTCCTTATAAGAATGGATTAGAATGTGTAAAGAAAAACACCAGGGATGCTTGTGCACAGAAAAAACACCATGTGAGGACATAATAAGAAAGTGGTCATCTGCAAGTCAAACAGAGAAGCAGAGAATTTGTTTTCTTTCTTTCTCTCTCATCTGAAAGAAATGGGCTTCTCACTGAATGACCTGTTCAACTTTACATGATTTTCACTTTTGTGTTTCAGTGCAATTCTTGTACAAATTTTATACAACCATACTTTCAAACATGAAAGAATTCTAAGTCATATGTTTTCCAAGTAGTTTCTACCTGCCCTTGGTGTATGTGTTGGGTGTGTGTGTGTGTGTGTGTGTGTGTGTGTGTGAGAGAGAATGTGCTTAGGTATAAACCTATACATGTTTAAATTAGGGCTGGTGTTATTTTGGGGGGATCCAGAATATCTATGGAGTTCACTGTACCTATGCTTACACTACCACATTGCCTAACTTTTCATCTACCTTTCCCATCCCTACATTTTTGGAGACTGCTCATACAGTACATATACAGTGGAGAGAACCAAGAAGTTATAAAACAGGTGAAGGTAATCATTGAAATTCATTATAGTAAACAAATGAAAGTCAAGGGAGAAAAATGAATATATTGTTGGAGTAGATTGGAGTTATACATGGAAAAATTCCTAAGAAATGTTTTCTAGACTAGAATTTCTTTACACCAGCAAAAACAATAGGGCAAATTTAATGTATATTGTATGGCCTATAAAAGACTGACAAATACAAAAATCACGTATATTGTAAAAAAGAAAATAGAATGAAAAATTTATTAAATATGTTTTATTTTATAAAAATAATGAATTGATTTTGGAAATGGTTTATAAATTTTATGCAATATAGACATAGAACTTTCTTAAAACAGACTTAAATATTGCTGCTTTTATTTCCCCTTCTATGCAGAGAAATACAAAAATAAGACAGACTTAGATATTGCTACTTTTATTTTCTCTTCTAGGTAAAGAAATATAATAATTCTTCTGTTTTTGATTTCTTACTCTGCTTGATTTGTAAAGAATCTCCATAAGGTTTTAATAAGATCTTTTGTTGATTTCATCAATAGTTATTCAAAAACAATCATTCACCTTGTGCCTAATGATACATAGAGTAGAGAGGAAAAAAATTTTGCTGAAAGGAAGCTGCTATTGATTTAAAAATCTAAGAATATCAAACTAAATTTAGAAGAACCCTCATTTTCAAAGTGACAACATATAGCCAACTCTCTCCCAAAAGGTTTAATCTTTCACTCTCTCTCTCCCTTTTATCTGCAATAAATAAATAATCAAAATCTGTTCAGATGCCACATATAAGAACTTCAGATTCTGGAAAAAATTAAGACTTTTCCCTGGAAGATGCCACAGAAATGCATTTGGCTAGAATTGTACATAGGATTTCTTCCCATAGACAGTTCCTGGGGAAAGACAGTGTGTGTGTGTGTGTGTGTGTGTGTGTGTGTGTGTGTGTGTGTGTGTGTTAGAAAATAGAATTGAAATTTAATTCAGATTACTTGTTCCACTAGCATCCTACACAGGTAATAGCAAGTCAACGGGCTGTATTTTAATAGTTCAGAAGGTGGCAGGAAGTGTTCAAAAGTGAGTCAGTTGGGATTTTGAATTTTAAATTTTTTACCCACTTTCATACCTAGCAACAGAAAGGAGAGATGGGATTAATTTTCAGCATGGTATATTTAATTGTCATGAAGAGAATCCTAAGGAGGAATTAATAATAAGTAAGGAGACAATCAGACTTCAAACTCTTCCTCCAATATTCTCTGTGGTCACCAATCAGTCAATTTTCCCTACAGTATTCTAACCATTGCTCTTGGGACTAAATTATTTGGATAATAGCCTATGATTCTGCCATTTCTCATCTACCACCATTAAATTTTTTATTTAGAAAACACACCAGAATTCTAACCAGATTCATCACTTCTTTCTCTTTCATAAATATCACCAAAGTCTGATCAGATTTCTAATCTGGGGAAAAACAAACTAAACAGAAAATCAAACAACAATGAAAACCATAGCAATAACAACAATATAAAACCAAAATGTTCAAGGTAGAGGAAGCAATTATAAAAAAGAAAAAAAAAGTCTCACATAATATTTTTCCACAATCATTGGCTAGATTTCTGGAAAAGCACAAAGAATAAAAAATATTGAAAAGTATGGAGGTAGGATCCCAACTATGTATCAATATATATTTTAAAAAATTGCCACTTCAACCCTAAAGCTTTCCTGGACTCTACTTCTTGGCATAGCTTTTATTAAATCCTATTAAAGGGAAAATGCTTAATGGTAAAAAGATTAGTATAAATTCAGAAACATATTTCTGATGGACATAGCATAATGTTCACTATAGATAAAAACCAGAAAATATAAAATAACAAAAGTTATTATTCATTAACAAAAGTAATGAAGTTGTAATAACAATAAAAATAATATCATACATAGATAAACACTGCTAATATTTTATTTTATATCCATCTAGTGTCTCCAATTCTATTCATATTCTATTTACTTATTAAGTGCTGAATGTGTGCTATGGACAATTTTACCTTTTCTGCATGTATAAACTCATTCATTCTGTTCCAAGAAACTTTTAAAATAAATATGATTTTTCCTCATTTCGTAAATGAAGAAATGAGGACAAAATAGTTACAGAATGGCAGAACATTTTAAGATAGCCGTGGTACACATCCAATGTTAAAAGAAGAATACTACTTAACTACAACAAACAATGGTGAACCTCTTATATTATCCTGGATAGAGATTGAGCCCATCCTTCTCAGTGAGGTATCACAAGAAAGGAAAAACAAGCACCACATCTACTTGCCATCAAATTGGTACTGACTGATCAACACTATGGTGTTCACATGGTAGTAATACTCATTGGGTACCAGTCAGGTGGTCGGTGTGTGGAGGGTATACCCACAACTAATGGAAGCAGAACACACTGTATGAGGGAGGAACACACTTGTAGCCCTGGCTTGGGTGAGGCAAACTCATTACATATAACCAAAATGTTTGCACCCCTATAATATCCTGAATTAAAAAAACTAAAAAGAAGAAAAGGAAGAAATACAGTTTTAAATAAGCAGAAATATAAAAATGAAAGAAACAACCTAGTCTAAATTATGTAGCAGTTCTAACTCATGTTCTCATTTAATCAAATGTAATATGTAGTACTTCAGTTTTAATCCAGACACAGTTTTCTATCATCCTACCTCATTCTTCTTTTCATCAGCACTATTCCACATAGAATTCCTTAGCACATTGGATACTGTGGTTTTGCCTTGTACCTGCTATTCATTTATCTCTCTTGCCCTGTCCTCCTCATTTGTTTTTCCATCAACCTCTTCCACCAGCAAGCACACACATAAACACACACACGTACACATTCATTCCCTCATCCATTCACACCTTCACTTGAGGTCTCTAATCACTATCACTGTCTACCCGCTTCATACAGAAAAGAAGAGAACTCTTGTGTGCCTGTGTATGCGTGTGTTTAATATAAATTACATACATACATATATCTTATAATTTTTTGTAAGTGGTTTTCATGTAATTGCCTCCAAATGTATTTTGTGCTCTCCTTCAGGACAGAGATGTGGCTTAGGCACATTGGTGATAATCCATTTATATTTTATAAATGAACAGCTTCTTTTGATCATTTGCTTTCTTTTCTCAGTTGAGAAAATACAGATTTACAATTACAAATTACAAATAATTCAAAAATTATATCAGTATTCTTTTCAAATGAGAAATGTTAAGCAACATATAACAAATAAAAGTGTAATTAATCATTTATTAGTAATTATTAAGAGGCTCAAATATTTTTCCACAGATGTCTAAGTTTGAAAAAGTCCATTTTATCTTCTTTCTAATCAAATATTATAATCCTTGCCAATTTCCTATTTTTATTATTATAATATTCATACTGTTATTTTAGATATTGAATGATTTTTACCATGTTATCAATATACGTGTGTGCATGTATGTGTGTGTGTGTGAACATATATAATCTCTTTCAATCCAGTGTGCTACAACTGATTGGAAAGGAATCTTTTTTTTAAACTTTAAATCCACTGTGGACCAATCTATAATTTTTCAATCAAATTATAGGTTCTTTAAAAATGACTTGGATATTTGTATTTCTTAATATATTATTAACATATTAATAAAAAGTAATGCCCAGTTTAGAGCAAGAGATATTGTGATGTGCAGCCAAGAAAATACAGGATAACAAGAGATACATCATCTGTATGAGATAAGATTTAAAGATTTCTTAAAAACAGATTTGGTTTACAGGATGACTAAATTTGGGGTTTTAACCCAGTGACATTTTTCGTTTTTTAAATTTTATTTATTTTCTTCAGAGACAGAGTCTCGCTCTTTGACCTAGGCTGGAGTTCAGTGGCCTGAGTATGCCTCACTGCAGCCTCGAATTTCTGGGCTCAACGAACCTCTCACCTCAGCCTCCCAAAGTGTGCCACCACACCTGGCTAATTTTTAAATTTTTCGTAGAGACAGGGTTTCATTATGTTGCCCAATTCCTGGTCTCCAATTCCTGGCCTCAAGCAATCCTTCTACCTCAGTTTCCCAGAGTTCTGGGATTACAGACTTGAGCCATTGTGCCTAGCCTTTTGTTTCTTTTTATAAAATACATATAGGCTGGGCACAGTGGCTCACGTCTGTAATCCTAGCACTCTGGGAGGCCTAGGCTGGGGTGGATCGCTCAAGGTCAGGAGTTCGAGAACAGCCTGAACAAGAGCGAGACCCCGTCTCTACTAAAAAACAGAAAGAAATGATCTGGACAACTAAATATATATATATATATATATATATATATATATATAAAAAATAAGCTGGGCATGGTGGCACATGCCTGTAGTCCCAGCTACTCGGGAGGCTGAGGCAGAAGAATAGCTTGAGCCCAGAAGTTTGAGGTTGCTGTGAGCTAAGCTGACGCCACGGCACTCTAGCCCGGGCAACAAAGCCAGATTCTATGTCCAAAAAAAAAAAAATATATATATATATATGTGTGTGTATATAATATAATATTACACAAAATAGTATTATATTTAAATTTACGTAATCTCCATTTATTTTCCTTTTCCAACTTGACTGGTCTCAGACTGCATTATTCTTTTAATAATAATTTATACTAAGTAAACCTTTATTATATTTTAGTGAAAGTCACATTGCTGTTAATATTTTGGTATTATAGAACAGTGTGTGAAGTTGTAAAAATTTAATATACCAGTGTTTCAAGTATACATTAAAAAATTACAACTTACACAAGAGGTATAAAATCATCTTTTGATGCAAAGATTTTATTTCTGAATTTTTCCTGAGAAAAGTTTGCTTAGCTCATTTATTAAAAATGATGTCTCAAATTATTAATGAAGTTTAATATTAAGACATAAAATCTTGTTGTTTTTGCTTAGAATAACAACTTTTTTTTGAAACCTACAGTAGAGGAAATTGAGTGGAGAACTTGCTATTGTTAGATTTTGCTTTGTATCCAGTTGTAAATAAATAATTAGATTGTGCACAGAATATATTACTTAACTAATCTTTAAAAGTAAATGAAACATTGACAGCAAACATCAAGATATCCCATTACATTTTTTTAATGTGGAAAAAAATATATGACCATTTTAGCAAAAAAATAAATTATGTTAAATTGTCCTAAAATGTTTAAGAAACTGAAGGAGCAATTCACTACAATAGATTTATTTAAATAAAAATGATTCTTAATTTGGTATAGCCCTTTAAAATATAAAATTGAAAGTATACTAAAATCCATGATAGTAAAATTGAAAATTCACCCAAACTAGCACTCAAAATCTCTTGCAAGTGTCTTTGGCAAAGGAAAAATTACAAGGGTGTTTGTTGCAGGAAATTTTTTTTTAACCCTAAAAGCCAGCAAACAATTTAAATATCTATGTATAAAAGTTTTTAAACAAAAGAATATCATGCAAGGATTTAAAAGTATGAACTAGGTCTTTATATATCAATGTGAATAGATATTCAAAACAGAATGTTGGTGAGGAAAAGATGTCAATTAATTCAAACAGAATAATGTGATTTATAACAAAAATTGAAACACATAAAGTAATCCTATATATTGCTTATGAAAAACATATTTGGTCATACACATATAAATTGTGAATTGGAAATAGATGCATAAATTTTTCATAGTATTTTTCATTGGAAGGAAAGGGATCTAAGGAGAGTGGGTAAAGAGAATTTCAACTGAATCTGTAATAATTTTTACTTCTATTTTTTATTTTCAAAAAGATATGAAGCAATTTATGAAAATGTTTGAGGTAAATCCATCCTGCAGTGGTGGAACATGCAGTTAGTTGTATTATTCTTTGTAGTTGTCTGCATTTTTAAAATTTTCTTAGACAAAAAAAGAGCAGTATTTATTCTTTGCTGGAAACAAAAATTAAGTTTTAAGAAACTGTCATGAAGGGTATCATATAGAAAACTGACAAAATTGCTTGATAATGGGATCAGAGAACCACAGATGATCACAAACATCAGATTTGTTGATAATGATGTAAATCAACCTAATTATTATAAAAATAAGGAGAATCAAGGTGCAAAGGAGTTAAAATATGCACAATTGCTCAGAACCCACATTTGTTAAACATTTCTACCAAATAAGAGGTGGGTTTGGGTTTGGATTTGGGTTCTGTTGTGGACTAAACAACTTTTTGTAAATTTGTGTATACTGCAATTAAAATTTTAAAATAATCTCAGATCACAATGATTAAATTACTGAAAGAGGACAAATGACTTTAGAGGTAACTCATCTTTGAGGAAGAGTCTGTGATCAAATTGATCGCTGTGAAACTTTCTCAGACATTGAATGCAATTCATAACCCAAAACAAGATGTCACCAGAAATGCTGATATTTGCCTTGGGCAATGTGCTCGAGCAAGAGAAAATCTGATCACTATGCTCAACTTGTGAAACATTGGAAAAATAGATGTGTTTTATTACAACAAATAAACAAGATACACTATAAAAATATCAATATTTGTGAAATGGTCCTTCAGGACAGAAACTCATCCTTTATGTTCCTGATACAAGAAGCTGGGCTCTCATGAAGCATAAGCAATCTGTCTCTCAACCCGTGAGAGGATAGAGTGTATTTAAAATCTGCCAACAGCATATTGCTTGGACTATATTAGTTTTTGCCCTTTAGGGATGGGTGTTTCAACTCAAAGTAATATTTATTCCAAATACTACCCTAAATATCTTTGCCGCCTTCAAATTGATTTTGAGAGGAATTCTTGTCTTAGACCCATCAGAGTAACTTTTAGGTTAAAGGGAGCCTTGAGAGTCAGGATAAACCAAGGTATTCAATGAAACAACATGACTTCAGAGGAAAACAGTTAAAATAATGAATTGACTGCAATAAGGACAGTAGAAGAATTGCCTAAGACTCACAAGAGAAAATTCAGCCTGTGGTAATGAAACTGCTTTGTCTACTGCTATAAAACTGTTCAGTGAAATCCTCAGATCTCACTGCTTTTATTGCCCATAACAGGGTCAAAGAATATCTGCTGTAAAGAGTAAGTAATTTCTCAATTATGTTTTTATTAAACGTCAACACATATATTAAAGAACCTATAGAACATACGAAGACTAATTTTTCAGTAAAGACATTCTAACCTTTGAAAAATCTGTGATTGGACTTTTTCAATTAAAATGTAATAGCAATGTGTTTGGGTCATGCTCTTAACTAGAACTCTAGCTACATCAATCCAAGCTGAGTTTCTTCTATTTGCAAGCTGAGCTTTGAATGAAAAGATGGATTTGCCTTCATTAGAGTAATCTCTAGATATGGACACTATTCCCAATCTTCTAATACATAAATAAGTAATAATAATATTTTTTAAATATTGTAATGGGTATCTATTTTGCTATGTTGTAGGTGTGCAAGTTTATAAGATGTGAATGAAGATATTATTATTTTTTCTTTACAATTTACTCTTAATTTTCCCATACCGATAATTTTATTAATGACCAAATATGGGTAAAGTGCTTTCCACACAAAAAGCAGTGAGTTTCGAAA
This sequence comes from Avahi laniger, assembly GCA_963575035.1. Taxonomy (NCBI): domain Eukaryota; kingdom Metazoa; phylum Chordata; class Mammalia; order Primates; family Indriidae; genus Avahi; species Avahi laniger. The sequence continues at coordinate 16,123 of CAUYSK010113410.1, forward strand.
AGTTTTGGCTGAGAAAGAAGAGAATTGTTAATTTTCTAAAGATACGTTAATGAAGGTAAGCCATCAGGGTATCATTTACTTTGCTGGGAAAAAATTAATTGTGGACAAATACTCTAATGACCAAAAACAATAATGCATTTAAAAAATGTGCACTGATTTCCTTCTCAGCCATTGTAACACTCATACTATAAAACTCCAATAGTCTCCCCAGTTATTAATACTTTACCTGTCTGTATTTCCAAACCTTTCGTCCTGTCGAACTCACACTTTTACTGGACTTGTATTGCCCTCTTTAAAATGCTGTTAATAATTAGTTTTGCCATTTCTTTTCTTTTATTCAAACAAAGAATAGGTCATGACTTTTGCATCATTAACTTTTATTTTAAACTTTTTTTCTTTTTTAAGTAAAATTTTTAATTTTATGTTCTGTTTTACTGAGCATAATACTTGTTGAAGAGAGATTCCTATTTTAATGGCATGTTTGTTTTATTTTCCTTTTAGGAATTTACCTCAACAACCACTTTATTCAGGAATTTCTGAATTCCTTCCATGTGGTTTATTTCTTCAGAAGCAACGATTAATTATTGGTATGTTATATGTGGTTTTAATATATATATTTTTAAACATAAAGGTCTCTATTCTAATACATCTAATCCCTTTAAAAATTTGATCATATTATTTTTCACTTCTGACTTCCATGCTCTTATTTAAATCTAAAATACATATTTTATGTGTATATATATGCACTGAAGAGGAAACTATATATTGATTATATATGAATTATTTATATAGCAATAGAATAGCATTGTAAAATTATTCCTCTTTTGAGGCTGAGACTCAGAAAGATACTTTGTTCATTTGCCTTAAACAAATTCTACTGTCTTACTTGAAACACATTAATTATTATAAGTTTATTGCTTTTGGTGGAATTTATTTGTTTAGAAATCACCTGGACACCACTTTTACTGTCATTTTAGTTGTAATGTTCTTGAAATCCCATCCTAATCCTGGATTATGATGAATTATAAAAATCTAAAATGAAGAGAGTCCTTGCTAACCAAAGTAAACAGGTCTTCAATCACCATGTTTGGGAAAAAAAATCAGTTTCGTTATTTTTCGGCTTTGTTAATTAAATGATTAACAGAGTACTTTCTGAGACTAACGCTATTCATTTTATTCTCCTCATCGTGGCCTGTGTGCTTTAGATGACACACGAAAAGTTAAACAACACTTTAGATTCTCGTGTAGTATAGTAGAAATCAGTACTGCTGCTCTCTTATCCCTGTAGGGGGCCACTATTCAATTTAATTAAATGTGCTAAATTTTAATTTGAAGAGGAAGTCAAATGAATTTCTAGTTTATATGCTATAAAATGTGTGTAATATGCATACACAAAAATCTTGATATTTCTGAAACATTATAAATATGTGACCTCTTTATGTATGAACTTTATGAAAGGCATTCAGATTATATGTGATTTTTAAGATCATTTATTTTTGTTTGATAATGAGTACAGTCATAATCACATTTAAATTACTATCCTGGTGATAACATCATGCAAGTCTTTTCATTTTCTCTTGTTAACTAAAAGTACAACCAATTCTGACATTTGGGTAAGCTTCACTGATTTTCACTTTGATCTTCTATTTTAAGACTCAGTGAAATATTAAAGATATGAGCCGTAAGCACAGAAGCTAAAATAATTTTGCTTAGAGACTTTCACTCAGTCCAGTCAGAGTTCTAGAATAGCATCACACTATCCCCGGAGTAAATAGAGAAGGAAAGAATATATCTATATGTCATAAATTAGTGGAAAAAGTTTGTGTTAAATGGCTGGAATATCAATGAAGCAGTCTTGATGAATGTACAGGGCAATAAGTTTTAAGCAATCATATCAGTGTGGGTTTTATAATAATGGGAAAATCAGAGTAATTCAATCAAAATATTTTCTTATTTTTTCATAGTAATTAGAGATACATCACATATTTTGAACCTCTCTGCCTAGTGCAATATCTGGAATATAGCGTGCATTCAATAAATGTTAGTTCCAATGAGCCAATAATTTCTTCTCTACCATGGACGAAGACATTAAAAGGAAATTGCTTTTAAATGTACTCTCTTGTGGAAGGACTGGAGGTCTCTGAGCATAAATATCCTCTTTAGAACACACACTGCTTCTCCAGGATAAGTGGCTCTGCATTCATGACATCTTTTTGTTGTTGTTGTTAGGATACTTAGATAGCATCATTAATAAATCTTTCACTAGTTTTCCCATGTTCTAGCTTTGATATGTTCATTCTTGCAGATCCCTATACTGACTCATAGAAATTGTGGCACATTCTGATATTTGTTATTTGTTTTGTCATTTTTTGTCATATTTTTGTTCACTTTTTAGAAAGCACATTCATGCATAATTTTGAAAATCATTTTTAGGTACACATAGTAAATGTTAACGTTCTCATTGTAAAAGTAGTTCAAACTTAAACAGCATTACAGTTCCCCTTGACCACTTCCCCAATCCAAGATACCTCCAAAAGGGTAATTCTCTTATCAACTTTGTATAAATATTTGCATGCATTTACGTTCATTGTGAATACATACATAAAGTGTTTTTATTATATATTACTTATTTTAGTGTCTTATTATTGATTATCTGAATAGTGTTATCAGCTACTTTTTGATTTTCCTGTTCATGTATTTAGATATAAAACATATTTATATATTTATTTATAACAAGTATTCTGTCTTGTGAATAACTGTCATGTCAAGCAAATTCATCTTATTTTTTTAAACAGATGTGTAGTATTCTTTAGTACTCATTTACAATTTTCCCTTTTATTCTTTAAATGGTAATCATTTAAATTTAATCATTTGAATAGTCATCATTGCAGAATCTATAACATATATCAAAGCATCATGTATGCCTTGAGTATGTGCAATATTACTTGCTAATTATACTTCAAAGAACCTGAGGGTGGGGAAAGATTTTTTCTTTAGCACCACTTTTGAGCAGTTTTATTACATTGCTTCTTGGTTAAGTTCTCTTTGTGTTTATTATATCCCATATCTCGCTATATTCTATTTTTTGTTTTACGATGTCTGCCATTTATAGTCAATTCTGAGGAACTTGAAGGTAAGTACTGGCTCTAATTTGCTATTTTCAATTATCATATCTGGTTATAACTCATATCACTAAATATTGAAAGTAGATAATTTTATATAAGGCTGGTAGGAATGGAAGGCTACATAACATAAAACATTTCTAATCCATTTCAATTCAGCATTTTTACTTTTGTATTGAGAATAGAACTGATTATGTCCTATTTTTAAGGCTATGCCTTTATCTGGTCTTCAAATATGTAGATGTGAGTTATAGAAGAATAAATCTAATAATGATTTTGAGTAAATCAAATAACAGGTAATGCATTGCTATAATGATTATGCCCATGTCACTTAAAAAAATAGTGTTTCCAAACAATTCACAAACAACAATACATTTCTAATAAGATCAGGTATTTAAACTACCATAACTTCATGTGTATATTTTTATTATCTCTCTGTTTTCTTGCAAAATAATTAGTAGGCAAATTATAGGAAAATAAATTCATGTGTTAATTTCTATTTGATTTCAGGATAATTGTTAAATTTTATGTGATAAAATGGAAATTGTATTATTATCTATTTTTGTGTATGAAATTCCCCTATAATTAGTCACTTAACAGAACAATGATTTTTTTTTTATTATTGTTTTTCACAAGTCTACAAATTGGACAGGGCTTCTTGGAGATAGTTCATTTGAGATTTATGAGGCATAACCTGAGATGGTACCACTGGGCTGGAGGATTCTCTTTCAAAATGCCCTACCTTCACTACTGACAGTTTTTATCTGGCACTGAAGCTCCACCAGGCCTATCAACTAGGGATGTTTATTTCTTTCCAGTTAGCCTTCTCCACAGGATTCTTGAGCTTCCTCAGTGCATGGTCACTGTGTCCTATGAACAAGTGTTTCAAAAGCCAAGAAATGGAGACTGCTAGTCAATTAAGATTTGGATCTTGAAACTGACGTACAATTACTCAAACTCTGTCAAAGCAGATAGAAGCTCACTCATATTGAAGATATGGGAACATAGACCCAACCTCTTGATGGAAGGAGTTTTGATGAATGTCTGGCCATTTTGATTTTCTCCAGAGACTGCATACATTTTTTTTTCTTATTAATACACTTGAAGTAATTAACCACTGTTTTAAAATAGTCAGGAAAGTAAATGTGTGCCATAACTGAAACATTTTCTTCCAAATAATGTGAAAATTTTATTTTTAAGATAATATTAAAAAATAATGTGTAAATAATTCAGACATCTATATATAGGTAAATAGATTTATATATATGATTATATATGTTTATATATTTCAGATCCATATTGTATCTTTTTTGTTATAAGTTTGTTTCATTTAAAATAAGAAAAATAAACTGTAATAATCTTAAAGATTTTAATTTTGGAATTATGTCAGTTAGAGACATTATAAGTGAGAATATTAAGATCATGTTTATTTCCTTAAATATATGTGCCCTTTTTACAAAGTTTAAATTACATTTAATGATAGAATTATAAATTTAAATTATAAATTCAGAAAATCTAAAGACTGAGGACAGCCTAACTGAAATATTTCTACTTTTAGATTTCGTGTACTGATGAGAATGATTCAGGTAAGAATTATACAGATAAGATCATAGCTCAAGAAAAGATAAGGCATCTCTTCCAAATTTCCAACCAAATTTAGCTATAGACTTTTTAGACTTTATAATGTCTTTTCTTCATATATGTGTTAAATACCAATTTAACTTCAGGCTTGAGAGCCAACTGTATTCCATGTAATTTAAATTAAGAAAAGATACTAAGTTGTTTAAAATGAACTTTCCTCAAATCCATTATTACACAGTTATTTCAATTTTGTGCCTAACTATAGAATATATTTAATAACCCATGAATTTATTGTTATTAATTATTATTAAACAAATATTAACAAATCATGTGGGTGAACATTATCTTTGGGAAAGGTTCTGGCACCATAACACTTTTACTATAAATCAGTGAAATGCCAAATAAATGAATGAAACAGTTATGATTAAAGCACCTCTACAAAATTCAAAACCAGAAATTATCATACATGCAAAAGGATGTAAAACTTATAAACATATAAGATCTAAAAACGGTAAACATTTGAAAGATATATTGCACAGTATGTTGATTCATTAAATTATGATCCCACAGAACATATTATGATGTCCTCCACAGGACAGTTGAAGCACTGATGTACATTTAACATTACTATAAAAGTATTTATAAAGAGTACATAATGTTGCTATTCAATAATAGCATTTTGTCAATTTGTTATTATGCAGAGCAGTGATATTATACTGCTTTTCATCAATTTTAAGACAGATATTTATCCACTTTTTAACATCTCTGAAAATTGGATATGTTCTCCAATCAATGGCAAGTAGTGGATTAATTGGCATTTTTTCTAACAATACCAAAAAAATGAAACTATGTTCTTAAAATGATGAATTATGGTATTTTTAAAAATATTTATTTTCAAAACTTATTCAGTTTCCAAATAATGTACAACACATACATAAAGTTTCAGATCTTGAAAATTATGCAGCAGCATATGATGATCTGAGTCTACAGTTAGAATACATCCTCATAGTCTGGTCTAATCCAATGTAAATTCTAACTTGGAAATATGTATACACATTTTTTCTTGGTAAAGAGAAGTGACTTATGGAGGGCATTCTCTCGTATCACAGTGGAGAATATTATTTTATATCATGTTTATATTCACATAAATCAAGTCTACTATAGATGATAAAATAAGAATATAATTCATTTTCCATAGCAGGACACTTTAGGAGTAAAAAGATCATTGGAAACATTATGATGGGTTAACAGATATGAACAAGTTATATCCCAGACAAACTAAGATATATGATCACTCTATCTATAGAGGGTTAATTTAGAAACAGGAAATTATTTCTCCAGTGGGCAAATCCTGCTCACATGTAATTTGTTCATAAAACCAAGCATTGGTTTTTAAAATATGGTTCACAGAACTGTAAGTTTCTAAAATCTTTGCAGGGGTTTTGAAAGTTAAAAATTATTCTCATAACAATATTAAAACATTCTTGGAATTTTCCCTGTGTTGAAATGTGTACTGATACTGCAAAAGCATTAGATGATAAAGGTGCTGCCACCTTAACATGAACAATGAAGTGCACTAAACTGTGTTATTAGTCACCGTACTTTTCATTGTCATGTACTCACAAGAAAAAAGAAAGCTTCAAAAAAAAGTAATAATTTTCTTGATGAAGTACTAAAATGCATCATTATTAAATCTCAACACAAGAATATATGTGTAAATGTATATATATATGTGTATGTGTGTGTTATACATTTTATGTGACAGAACAGGATGTACACATTTAGCACGTATGCTACATACGGAAGTATGACTGCTGTCAGAGGAAAAAGCATCTGTGTGATCGCTGGAGTTGCAAGTCAAAATAGCTTTTTGTTTTTGGAACACCATTTACAGTCACACATCACTAATGACAGCATACGTTTTGAGAAATGTTTGTTAGGCAATTTTGTCATTGTGCAAATCTTTAGAGTATATTTACACAAACCTAGATAGTAAAGACTACTACACACCCAGGCTATATGGTATGGCCTACGGCTCCTAGTACAAACCTGTACTAAATACTGTAGGCAATCGTAACAATAGTAAATATTTGTGTATCTAAACATAGAAAAGGTATTGTAAAAATATGGTAGAAAAGATAAAAAATGGTACACCTTATAGAGCACTTGTTATGAATGGAGTTTGTAGGACCGCAAGTTGTTCTGGGTGAGTTTGTGAGTGAGTGGTGAGTGAATGTGAAGTCCTGGAACATTACTGTTAATATATACACTATGATAGACTCTATAAACACTGTATACTGAGGCTTCACTAAATTTATACAAACACTTTTAAATAATAAATTAATCTTAGCTTACTATAACTTTTTACTTCATAAAGTTTTTGTCGTGGCCCGGATTGCCGAACGGGGGATGGACACAGAGAGAAACACACAGAGACACACACAAGACGTACAAGACTCCAGTGAAAAAAATTCCACCAGTCGCTTTATTATATACTTTTTCTATGTCTGGCAGTTACTTCCTGGTACATGACTACCTTGGGCGCCTTGAGGAAAACTCATTTACATTTCTTCCAGATGATTGCTTAAGGGAAGCAGACATATGCATCCAACTTCTTATCTATTTCTTTATCTCATTACCGTATGCAGGACAATGAGATGCCTTGACTTGTTTGCAAGACCTCAGGCGCTTGGTTATCTATCACAAAGTTATCTGTCATGAGGAATAGTTCTGTTTGTTCAATAGGCCTTGTCCAGACCTATTGTCCTCTCACCCCAAGGAGAGCACACCCAGTTTTCACTGACTCTGGACTTAAGCCAATTTTTGCCCAGGGATGGTCCCTACAGGTTTAATTTTTTTAATTTTTTGACTTTTTTTGTAATAACACTTAGCTTAAAACACACACACATTGTACAGATTTACAAAAATATTTTCTGTCTTTATATCCTTATTCTATAAGCTTTCTTCTATTTTTTTCTTTGTAAACTTGTTTCTTAAAAACTAAGACACAGACACACACACATTAGCCTAGGCATGCACAGGGTCAGGATCATCTAGAAGTCACTTGGTGAGAGAAATTTTCCAGCTTCATTATGAACTTATGGGACTACATTCTTATATGCGGTCTATTGTTGACCAAAACATCATTATGCGGTGCGTGACTGTGCCTGAAAGAGTCACTGACAGGCTAGGCAGACTTGGTACTTGTCAGATATTTTCTTGCAGAAGAACAAAATGGGCCTGCAACTTCAGTAAATAAACCAGCAGCATTTATTTCCAAAGATAAAATTTGAACTTTCAAGATAAAATCAGAAATTGGGAAAACTTTTTCCTCCACCTTAGCTTGATAGCATTCCAATACTGAAAGACTCTGATGAGGTAAGTACACATACTAACACATGTGACTTTTTGATTCCCAACCCCATGGAGTACACTCAATGCATAATTCTCTTCCCTTGAGTGCTGGTAGAACCTGTGAATATGACAGGATATCATTCTAGGGATTATGTTCCATGGTACATAAATAAGAATTTTATAGATGTAATTCTGTTTGCTAATCACATCTTTGAATTAACAAAGAGGGAGATTATCTGGGAGGAACTGAATTAACCACATGAGTCCTTTAAATTTAAGTGTAGATATCAGGGATTCAATGTAGCAGAGACATTCTCTTGGGGGTCTGGGTCTTGAAGGACAAGATATACGGTTGCAGAGAGGACCCTGAGGCAAGGAATGGTGGGCATCACCAAAGAGCTGAGCTTAGTCCCTGATCAACAGCCGTGAAGATAATGAGGACCTCCATCCTGCAACAGCATGGAAGTGAATTCGTCCAACAGCACAGATCAACCGCAAAGAGGACAAGAAACTTCCAATGAGATAGGAGCCCTGACCAAGACCTAATCACCTCCCAAGGCCCCACCTCCTAATATCGTTATCTTGGGAGTTAGTATTTCAATATGTGAATTTGGGGTAGAAATAAATATTCGTACCATAGCACCTGTACCTGGTGAGACCTGTGACACCATAGCCTGATGTGTCACAGCTCTCAGATGCTCTGTTCTTTGGGTTTCTTTCAAACCCTTTTTTCCCTTTTGTGTTTTAGTTTCTTTGTTTTCTCTAAATTTTCAAATGACTTATTTCCATGTTTTCTAATTCTTTGGATGTTTTTAGTCTTCAGAAGAGTCCATCAAAGACAGTAATTACCCTTATTAGTTTGGCTTTTATTTCTAGCATGTATATCTGATGTTTTCCTATTGTTTCCATCTTTCATCTGATTTTGCATGTAATCCATATTTTCCATTAGATATTTTAACAAGTTAATTATAGTTATTTTTAATTAATTTTTCAGATAATTCTAACCTGTCTCATATCTGAATCTGGTACTGATGATTGTTGTGTGTCTTGGTAATGTGCATATTTCTGTTTGTTTTTAATATGTTTCACAAATTGGGAGTTTAATTTGGTTTGGGTTTTAAAATGTTTCACAATTTTTCTGTAAAGTGGAATCTTAAATAAGAAAATAGAAACCGAGGGAAGTAGATTTTATACCTGGTATGAGCATGCTTTTCATTTTGCTACACCTGTAGTGCTGGGGTTTGAGTTAATCTATTAATTATAGTTAAAATGTGGGCTGGTGTGAGATTTACTATTGCTATGTTTAACCTCCATGCACCATACATGTCAAATCCCTGCAGCTGTTTTTACTTTTGGTGCATCACACACTTCAAATTCTTGCAGCCACACCTGTTGTTAGGAGTTGGTTTGCCAGAACAATGTCTGTTCTACCATCACTCTTAGCTCTGGCATTTGAGTTCAACCTCTTTGCTTATGTTTATTTCTTTTCTGCCCCTTTTCCAGCAGCTACTTAAGCTACTTATTACTGGACTGATGTTAGCTTGGTGACATAGAGTGGGAGTGGTAAGGAGGTTGAATAAGTTGTCTGTATTATTCTGAATAAATCTCAATCTTTAACAGCCTTCTATGTCTTGTGGATGTGACAATTATAGTCCTCCTTCTCTCACACACTGTAATTGTGGACCCAGAACTTCCCCTTCCCCAGAAATATTGTTTTGTCCTATTTTCTTTTTCCTAGGTACATTGGATTTTCACTAATGCCCTTGGGTAATGATGTTTGTGGCCCTTCCTCCAACTGGCTCACTCTTCTTTGCTATTGTGTAGATGGTGAAAAGAGTCCGGGCAGAGATTTGGGCCCTTCCTGTTCTTCCCCTCCACCAGGTCCCCACAAGGAAGACAACAAACACTTTTGAAGGGCTCTCTCTCTACCCGGTAGTGTTCACTGAGAAAGAGGCTGCAAGTTGGTAGCTATTCCTCCAATTTCCATAACTTCTAGGGAATTCACACCATTTCCTACCAGCTTGCATTCTGCTTTCATTAATTCATCACATAACCTGGTTGTTTCTACCCTAGTGAGTACTCATATCTCCTTTCTCCCTTCAGGCACCTGTCTCTGTTAGATTTGGGGCTAGTTGATTGCTTTGCTATGTGATAGGTTCACAAAAAAATGTCAATTTGAAATTCTGACTTGCTCCAGTTTTTGTTCTTGTTGTTGTAAGGATGTGAATGATGCTCTTTTCAACTTCCAACACCTTATAGCACAAATCAAAACTCCCATTTTTTTTTTGAAAAATATACTCTTTTCAAAAATATTATTTTGTTAACACCCAACATATATTTATTTCACATTAATTAATAAATATATACTTATTAATTTATAAATTTTTCTCAATTTAAGTTACGGTAGAGCAATATGTATAGATATAATCCACAGAAACAAAAACTCTTTTAAGAGATGTTTAAAATTATAATTGTTAAGAATATAAACAGATCCTGGAACCAAAAATTTTGAAATCTCTACTTCAGATATATTGGGAAACCAAGGAATTTTTCATGTTAATTAGAAGGTCTGCTTGAGTATTTTCGAGAACTACATACCTTACTGCATGTACCTCTTCTTGGACAGAATGAGAATTTTGACAACATCCCCATTTTTACCCATGTAAAGAAGACTATATTTAAAAAGTGTGAGGGAATTATTGCAATATTTTTCAGCATAAACTTTAGGTTGTTAGCTCTTCCTTTCTGATTCTTAAAAATTACTCCTGTTTTACTTAGAGTATTGACTTCTGTGAGAACGCAATAACGGCTTTGGTTTAGGCAGGACCAGATACACAGATAGTTGCAGGGCCTAGTGAAAAATGAAAATTCTGGGACTCTTTTAGAAAATGATAAAGAATGTTAAGACAGTAGCAGCAGAGCAGTAAACCAAGCATGCATCCCTTCTAAACATGGGGCCCAACTTGACTGAACAATTGAATGAATAAAGCCAGCTGTGAGCTTAGATGCAGTATTCCATAAAACCTTTAGCTACATGTTTACCTTGCCCTCTAGCCATCTTCTTTCTTACTTTTTTATTGTTTTTGCTTATTTTGTTTTAGGATGTGTTCACCACCCCCTCCAAAGGAGAGGCGTTTTATTATTCTGTGAATGTCTGGATGATTACTATTTTCTCCCAATGTTCCCTCTTTGTCCTTGAGTCCAGCTAATTGGAGACCCATCATTCTATTACTGTTGCTGTTAATAAATCAGTCAGTGCCATGACTGCTATTGTGGGAGACATCCCAAATTCAGTATCTGGAGCTAGGCCACACAGGTTTTAATAAAGAAAATGATCATGCTCATCCCAAATCAGCATCCTGTACCTTAGACAAAGGATATCACTCAAGAGTTGGTTAGGACATAGATTTTTTTCCTTACAGTCTCAGGGCTTCACCAGGCCACTTCTGAGCTTGCGGATAACTATTCCAGACCTTCCACTAAATTCATTTATCACAGAAGCTAAAGACTACAGAAAGGTATCAGATGTCTTTATGTTATGAACTGAATTGTGTCCACCAAAATTTATACACCAAAGCCTTGTCTCCAAAGTAACTGTATTTGGGGATGGGACTTTTAGGAAGTAATTAAGTTTAAATAATGTCATAAGGATGGGCCCCTAATGTGATAGAATTGGTGGCCTTATAAGAAGACAAAGGGAGAGAGAACTTTTTCACTCTCTTCCCCATGGAAGGACACAGTAAGAAGGAAACCAGGAAGACAGCCTTCACAAGAAAACAAATTAGCCAGATCTTTTCATCTTCCTAGCCTCCAAAACTGTGAGAAATAAATTTCTGTTGTTTAAACTATCCAGTCTGTACTATTTTGTTATGGCAGCCCAAGAAGACTAATGCACTCTAGAATGTGGTTCATTAATCCAATAGGAATCAACCTATATCAGCAATTATAAAGCAGGATCCCATTCTTTTTCATTAGGCCAACCATTAAACCTCAGGGACTTTTGTTACAAGGTCCCACTTTTGTCTTAAACAGTAAGATTTTTCAAAACTTCACATTAGGTTTTCAAATAGCTGTCTATATCTAAAAGTTTTAAAGTTTTTATATGTTCATCCTTTGTCTTTCTCACACAATTTTCACATAATTTTTGTTCCCAGAATTTTTCAGATTTGCAGTTATGATATCATTTTAAATTCTCTAAGCTTATTTGATATTGTGGAATATTGTTAGAGATAAATTATATGTGTTAGGAGAGAAAAAAACAAATGAAATATGACAGAGAAATATAAATTAATATATAAATACATATACTCATAAACATATAAAATGAATTCATAATGAAGAAAAGTATAGACAAGAACACAAGAATACAATTTAATCCATCTTCTACCAACTAGGAGCTATGTGGTCTTCTATGAACCAAAGTACCAAATTATCTATTTATATTTCACATTTGAGTTTACAATTTTTATTCTGATTTTTACAATGGAATACTTTCATTTTTGTCATGAATGTCTTTTCCAGTAAACTGTGAGCTTCTATAGTGCAGCTAGGTCTTATTCATGCCTAACCTAGCAAAATGATTGACATTTTAGCCTGAGGAAGTCAATCAGATAAGTTCAGGCAATGATTTAAACTTATATTGCATTGACAGATGGAAGTGTGTAAATTAAGAGTAAATTATGAAAAAAATATTTGTAATTTTATCCTTAAAATATTAAAATTTATGAAAATGATTTTGCTTGTATTAAGCAAATTTATAATTGTGCATATAATCTAATACTTAGGAAAAATTAAATATAAATCAAATATTATTTATTGGTCAAATTTTTTTCTAAAAGTATTACATGGTGGTGTGATAAAGTAGCTCTTGCTTCATCTTCAGATTCTATACCATGTCTAAAAATTTTTGTATTTCGAAAAAAATATTCAGGAGATTTACCAATTTTTCAAGAATCTGAGATCCTTTGATCTTCAAGCCATTCTTTTTTGAAGTATTAATCATTGTTGCAAAATTAACTTCTTCAGCTGTCATCTATTTTAATTTTCAAGAGGAGTCCTTTGTCAAAGTTTTGTAGTGAATTTGAGCAGTTCTCCAACAATTTCATCAACTTCATAAAATCTTACATTTTTTGCAAGATCTGTAATTTAAAGTTGGTCTCATTTTCTATGATATTTGTACTATAATGTCAAATGTTCTATACATCTGAGATTTGGTAAAAGATTAACAAGCAACATCCAGATGGGTTAAATTCTAATGTTAAGTGGTGAATATTTAGTTGGAGAGTCATCTTAAGTAGTTAGTTCACTAGTTGTTTTTTTTTTACCTAATAAAATAATTTTTATTCCTGAAATACCTCATAATTTTAAAGATTTGGATAATGCATGGTTAGATAATGACAATGACTCTGTATTCGGGAGCTTGAGTTTTTATTTAAGGGCAGCAGAATTTTTTGTGTATGGCTCAGATTATTTTCCTAGGAAAAGTAGCATGCATTTGCATTATTTGTGCGTTTGCGAAAGCATATACATTTACTTCATATCATGAGTATATATACTCAGGTCCTGCTCAATTGCCAAAATTAGTTAATTAGCTAACCAAGTTCCTAAGTACCTCATTTATAAAATGGTAATGCATATATCAAGTGAAATATGATCCCTAGCTAGAATTCTAGCTTTAATAAATTCCAGCATTAATCCCATATGACTCATCTGTCAGGAAGTGTGAGAATCAAAACTGCTCCTTTTGTTGCTTTTCACTTACCATGAAAACAGAGCAAAGAACAGTCCCTTTGGCACATTCATCAAACTGCGATCAGGCTGATTAAATGCAGATATACTGGGGCTTATCTTTTATCTGCAGTCCAACAGTGATATCTGATTTGTTTGAATCTCATTAACACTCTGTTTCCAGGCGTTCTCTACTATTGTTTGCTGCTGTTATCAGCATCTAATTAAATGAGCACAACTGAAAATTTTGCACATACATTTGCTCTATACATTTCTCTGACATTGTTTGAAACCTGTCCTCCTACCTGTAACGTACTTCCCAGGTGTAGCATGAGGGCAGAATGGTAATTTGGTGTTGTCCTGCACCATATTACTTTTGTATGAGGAATCATAGTGTCTTGTAAATTTTTTAAAATTGAACAGTACTCTCTGTTTATGATTTGCTTTCATTTCTTTTAAAGAACTCGCCACCCGGTATAAAGGTTTTTGATGTCTGAATGACAAAGCCTGCATTTCAAGGAATATTTATTTATTATTTGTCCTATTTCTGTGGTGACAAAATTGTATATTTCATTTTTATTGCATACATTTTCACTATTCTGTTTTCTGTATAGGTTTTCCCATTTTAGTAATTCAGACCCTGGCAAATTCAGATTTGTAAGTGTCACTTTTTAACCCTTTACATAACTTCAGGTTTTTCAATTACTGCAGTAGATCATGTTTTCTAGCCATTTCTCTTTTACTGAAAAGAACCACTTAGTTCCCTCATCTCCACCAAAAAAAAAAAAAAAAGGTGAAAAGTAGGAAATGAGTAGAAATAAATCAGAGAAGTATGAAATTACTTTAACTCACAACTTCTTCATTCCATGTCAATTTTTTTTCCCACAAGTTCCTCAATTTATAAACCAATTCAATCCACTTAATCATTCAATGTATTTTTATTGAGTATTAACTATGTGCCTATTACTGTTTCAGGTTTTATGATGGAGTAGAAAACAAAATAAAGTAAAATAAAACAACTAGTCCTTCCCTGGCTTAATTTACAAGGTTGCTGACATAATCAAATTATAAAATAGATACATATGAGGAAAGGGAACTAGGCTTAAAGAATTTGACACATGCATTTGAGTTTTTTATTTTTATTTTTTTTTTATTTCAGGGTATTATGAGGGTACAAACATTAAGGTTACACATTATGTCTTTGCTTCACCCAAGCAAGGGTTAGAGATGTGCCCTTCCCCCCTACAATGCTTCCCATGTCCTTTAGTTGCGAGTTTACCCCCCATCCCCCTAATCCCTGGAGAGTATCACTGCCATGTGAGCACCCTAGTGTTCATCAGTTAGTACCAATTTGATGGCAAGAACAAGTGGAGCCCATTCTTCCAATCTTGTGGTGCCTCACTTTGAATAATGGGCTTAAGTTTAATCCAGGAAAGCATAAGAGGTTCTAGATCACTGTCGTTTCTTATGATTGAGTAATATTCCATTGTGTACATATACAAAATTTTAATAATCCACTCTTGGATTGACGGGCACTTGAGTTGTATCCACATCCTTACAATAGTGAATTGTGCTGCCATAAATATTCGGGTGCAGATGTCTTTATCATAGAATGTTTTGTGCTCTTTCGGGTAGATGCCTAATAGTGCAATTGCTGGATCGAATGGTATTTCTATTTTTAGCTCTTTGAGGTATCTCCAAATTCTTTTCCACAGAGGTTGCACTAATTTTCAGTCCCACCAGCAGTGTAAGAGTGTTCCTGTCTCTCCACATCCTCGTCAGCATTTGTTGTTTGGGGATTTTTTGAAAGAGACCAATCTCACTAGGGTTAGCTGATATCTCATTGTGGTTTTGGTTTGCAATTCTCTAATGATTAGAGATGTTGAGCATTTTTTAATATGTTTGCTGGCCATTATTCTGTCTTCTTTTGAAAAGTTTCTGTTCATTTCCTTTGCCCATTTGTTGATGGGGTTGTTTGATTTTTTCTTATTGATTTTTTTGAGTTCTAAATAGATTCTGATTATCAGCCCTTTACCAGATGTGTAGAGAGCAAATATTTTCTCCTATTCTGTGGGCTGTCTATTCACTCTAATCATAGTTTCCTTGGCAGTGCAGAAGCTTTTTAATTTGATCAGATCCCATTTATTTATTTTTGTTGCTGTGATGATTGCTTTGGGGTTCTTCTTCAAGAACTCCTTGCCTAGGCCGATGTCTGAAAGGGTTTT
>CAUYSK010113413.1:0-17407 GCA_963575035.1 Avahi laniger
GTGACCTCTTGAAATGGCCCATGTTTCTTCTTGCCCCAAAATGTAATTCAACAAGAAAAAATATTGGGTAATAATCCCATCCAGCAGTTTTTCTTGGATACCACTGGGCTTGCTGTTGTCACGACTGCACTCTTTCTTTCTCTCTCTCTCTTTCTTTCTTTCTTTCTTTCTTTCTTTCTTTCTTTCTTTCTTTCTTTCTTTCTTTCTTTCTTTCTTTCTTTTTCTTTTTCATTACGATTGCACTTTTGAGTCTGTTTTCAGACAGAATGAGGAGAGACACATGGATCTGGCCCACCGAGAACCTGGAGAAGGAAGTGTAAGTCCAGAGGCCCAAACCCCAGAGTTGTGGAAATGGAACCAGTGGCAGGCGGGTCACCACCCTCTCGGGGCCCCAGTCTGTGTGGCCTCTCCCAGCTGCTGAACTTTAGATGGCTCTCTCACTGAGACATCCTGGTCCTTACCTGGCCATGTGATGCTGCTTGAGGGGGCTGAATCCTGAGGGAGGACAGCTCTTGGGAGAGGGCAGGATGCGGGATAAATAGTCATTGCCACAGACGGAATCAGCCCAACTAAGCTACAAAGTGACACAAGAGTCTTGAAGCTCCTTTAAAAGGCAAGGGTTGGGATCCCAGCAGCCTCACTCTCGAAGCACCTTTTTCTCTTTTCTGGAGGTGGAAGAGCAGTCTGGAGGGTGTACTCTGTGTGTCACTGCTGCAGGGCTCCTTTGGGAGGGAAGCCCTGATCTAAGTCACAGCTGGTTGGGGTACTAAGTCATTTGAGCAATTTATCTTGGGGCACAGCATAAAGCGGAGGCTGTAAACAGAAAATATGTGAAAAATGGGAATGTCAACTGCGGGACACTGACTGTGGCCTGGACCTAGTCTCTTCTCCAGCCCCTCCGCAGCTGCAGGCGCTCAAGCCTCTTACCAACCTCAGCATCTGCTGCTCCCGCCGCGACCCTCCCACCCCAGCATCCTTGCCCGAGGGAGGCCTGCCGTGATCTTAACAGGTGTCTGCCAGAGGGGCCCACCTGCGTAGGGGGCATCTACTCATCTGTCTCAGCTGCGTCACTGAGGACCCCTTAGGGGCTGAGGCCGGCTCATGGACCTCTTTGTTTCCTAAGTAGCTAAGACGGCATCTGGGGCTTAGATGAGCCATTAACATGGGAACAAGTGCCAGAAATGTGGAGATGTGTGGAGTAAGTTGTCGAGGCTGACCTTAGGCACAAGGCAAGGCCCTGAAACAACCCCCACTGCTGTTGAGCCATTGCTTGAAATCTGACCATGAGAATGCCACCCTCTATTTTAAGCCACACAGGAGATGTGACCCCTCAGAATGGTGACGCAGTGAGCTCTGTGAATCACTTCCACCTTTTGGTGACTGAGCTTGTCCGATCCTCCCGAGCATGAGGATCTGGGGTGGGGGGCAGGGGACATAAATGGGCAGCAGAGCTCGCAAAGGCAAATATTACCTACTTTCTATTTTGTTTGAGTTATTTTTTTTGGAGGGGGTCGATTTTTTATCATGGTGAAATAAAGATAACATAAAGTTTACCATTTTAACTATTTTTAATTGTACAGTTCAGGGCATTAAGTACATTCGCATTGTTGTGCAACCATCACCTCCATCCATGTCTAGAACTCTTTCCGTCTTCCCAAACTGAAAATCTGTCCCCACTGAACACCAACTCCCCAGTTCTCCTCCCCAGCCCCTGGCAGCCCCCACTCCACTTTCTGTCACCATGAATTTGCCTACTCTAGGGACCTTATGTAAGTGAAATCATATTTGCCCTTCGTGCTGGCATATTCACTTAGCATAATGTCTTCCGGTTCCATCCGTGGTATGTGTCAGAATTTCCTTGCTTTTTAAGGCTGAGTAATGTTCCATTGTATGTGTTCTCGCATTCTGTTTATGCATTTGTATGTTGATGGATACTCAGGTTGCCTCCACCTTTTGGCTGTTGTGAGTAATGGTGCTGTGATTATGGATGTATGCAAATACGTCTTCCAGTTCCTGCTTTCACTTCTTTTAGGTACATACCCGAAGTGGGATTGCTGGATCATGTTGTAATTCTGTGTTTAATTTTTTGAGTAGCCACCATCCTGTTTTCCACAGTTGGCTGCACTATTTTACATTCCACGAGGGCTCTAGTTCTCTACGTTCTTGCCCACACTTGTTATTTTCTGGGTTTTTTTTAATAACATCCTAATGGATGTGAAGTGGTACCTCACTGTAATTTTGATTTGAATTTCCCTGATGATTAGTGATGTTGAGCATCTTTCCGCGTGCCTATTGGTTATTTGTGTATCCGCTTTGGTTTCCGTCTTGTTTTAAGTTTGCACTCAGGATACTTATTCAAATGGACATTGACATGCGTGGCCTGAGAAGAGCCACTCTGTGGTGAAGGATGAACGTGCCAGCGCCGCTAGCGTAGCTGAGCAGCGTCTGCAGTCTGCCCGAGAGCCGTGAGCTCCCAGCGAGGTGCCCATCCTAGCGATATGTCCCGGAATGAAATAGCGTTAACCGGTGCGTTCCTCACTTCCCCTTCTCAACATCCATCCTTTTCTGAGTTGAAACGATCTGTGATTCTGGATGTGGCCTGTGTTGTCTCTGGCCTGTCTCCGTATTGCACCAAGTTAATAAAGGAGTTTTCCTTTTTGCAGTTGTATACTTCAGACTCCGTGTTCTCCTTTCAACCTGAATGGCTGAGATGTGACTGGGCGTCAGGGGAGCACACCGACGGGGAAGCGTGGCGGGTGGCGCTCAGCGCTGGTGGCAGGAAGCAGACTGCACACCCAGCACCCGCCGGGGAGAATCAGGGCTTCCCTCTGGAATGGCCAAGTCTCCCCGCGGCAGGTCCCTGCTTCCTGCTTCCTCTCCAGCCCCTTCCGGTGTTTTCCTTGGTTGATGAAACAGGAACTCTCCTGAGAACATTTCATTTTAAGTTTTACTTTGTTGTGGTAAGAACACAAACGTGAGCTCTGCCCTCCTAGTGGATTCTCAAGTGTACACGCGGGACCGTCTACCGTAGGTGCAGTGTCGTACGGCGGCTCTCTGCAGCTCCTTGTCTTGCTTGGCTGCAACTTTGCGCCAGTTGATTAGCAGCTCCCGTGTCCCCTCCCCCAGCCCTGCAACCACTGTCCCGTCTTTGAGTCTGTGGTTTTACCTGTTTTTAGATACCTCAGGTATGTGGGATCATGCAGTATTTGTCCTTGTGTAACTGGCCCAATTCGCTTAGCATAATGTCCTCAAGGTTCATTTGCGTTGCAGTATGTGTCAGAATTTCATTCCTTTTTAAGCTGAATAATATTGTACGTTTTTACCGCATTCTGTGTATCCGTTCACCCGTCAGTGGACGCCTGGGTTGTGTCCGTAGCCTGGCTGCCGTGAATAGTGCTGCAGAGACATCGGAGTGCGCAGCTCTTCCAGATCCTGATTTCAGTTCTTTTGGAAAAACGTCCAGAAGTGGAATCACTGGATCATATGGCAGTTCTATTTTTTAATTTTTTGAGGAACATCTATACTGTTTTCCATGATGGCTACACCTTTTGCATTTCCACCAACAGTGTAGAAAGGTTTTGATTTCTCCACATCCTGGGGACTTTTTGATACCGAGAACCTAGCCTACCTCAGCCTCTTCTGCACAGGTCTCCTTGGTGTCTCTGCTGAAAACTCTCTTCCCACTCCCCTTCCTTCCTGCACCGCCCACATGGCAGGACAGTCCTACTTACTTCTCCCTTAGGGCCAAATTCAAAGGCTGCTTCCGTGGCAAGTCCTCCTAGGGTCGGGTCCCTTCCTTTGCATTCCTGCAGCAGGGATCACACCTGTCTTGTGTGTCTTCCACAGCCTGTCAGGCCCTGAGACAGGCGATGTGGCTTATTCATCGTGGCGTCTCTCCCAGCATGTGCGACTGCAGAATGCTCGCTGAATAAGTGAATGGATGTATTTGTTATGCGCGGTATCCTTCTGTTTTTCATTATTTGTCATTATTCAGCATTTTCTGTTGGGATGAGATGTTGAGTAAGAACACAGCCCCTAAACCCAAGGAGCTTTTACTTTGGTAACTAGAAAGGTTAATTCCAAATTTCTTTTATGATGTACTTTTGGCGTCTTTCTGATGTGATGTTCCGAATGAGGTAAACACAGTAGAGGGAGTTCAGCTTTAGACGTAGTTGAGATCTCTGGCTTGTGCGGCAGGCAGAAAGCGAGGAAAAGCACACTGCTCTGTATTCGACATTGCTTCCTCGTGCTGTAGGGAACCGACAGGGGAGTAACTGCTGCTGAGCCACACCTGCAGTTACAACAAGTAGAAATTAAGAAAGCTGTGTGGATAATTATTAGCAAAGACTTTGCAGAGGCCACGAAGAGTCCTCCAGCTGGCTGTTTGCTCTGGGAGTGCTACAGTGCACTTGACCTTTGCTCAAGGAAAGGGAGGGTTTGTTTGTCAAAAACAATGATAAATATTCCCGGAGCCATTGAAATGCTGCCGGGTTGAAGACTCTGGGAATGTGATATGTGATGTGGGCACCGCAGTAACCCGAGCTTTTCATACAGCGCCCACCTTGTTTCTTGTTTGTTCTGTGTTGGTTCTCTCTTCCAGCTGTATCGCTAGGTTCACTGCTTAAAAATTGTCTTTGTGGTCCAGGTTGCCATAGCGTTTGGAACCAACGAGAGTAGCTGGGATCTAGGAGCCCGCACCTCTCTTAGGCGCACCACTTGCATCGCTGTGTCTGTGAACTGACCTTCGAAGGTGCCATTTCCCGTCTTGGACATGGGGGCAATATTTGCTATCCTTATTTATGGGATTTGGTGAAGGCACACGAGGTAACACGTCTCCACGTTTAGAAGGGCTTCGGTGTGATCATGCACCTTATCATGCATGTTTGTTGATACGTCTGTGCAAATTTCAAAACCCAGAGGTCCAGGCTAGCCCATCTTCACTGCTGAGCTGAGGAGGAGGGAGAAGACGGTCACAACGTAATTCCGGCTTAGGAAGAAATACTCCACACCGATGGTGCCCTGGCCAGCAGGCTCGGTTGTAAAATAAACACTCCTGTCCCTTGAGCTGAAGATTTGTCCAGTGCGACAGGGAGGCCAGCAGGAGAGTAGTGAGGAGTGGCTGAGTTTAGGGCCAGCTTCATTCTCAGAGGCAAACGCGGAAGTGAGAGCCTGCCAAAATCTCTCCTCCCAGCCTCCCCTTCCCCTTAGAGGAGGTCACTGCCATCTCCAAGATGGGGCGTGGCCCTTTAACCTTGCAGACTTCAGGGTTGAATAAAGATACTGTTGTATGATCCCATTCTGTCCGCTGCCGAGTCGCTCACCCTCTCCCCCTGAATGTTTTCAGCAGCCAGGAGTCCGGGTCCCGAGGCCGGCGTGCTGAGGAAAGACTCGGAGAAAGCACGCATGCTTTGGTGGCTCCCATGGTCATTAACTAGGAAATATTTCTGACATCCCATGTGTCCACCACTCAGACTGGGAACAAAACCCAACCGACTCACCGGCGCCGCGCTCCCCTCCTCTCTACAGAAGTCTCCACTGCCCCATTTGCTGTTCTTCATCCCCGTGAATTTCTTTCAGTTTTACCGCAAATGTGCTTGTCCCCATGCAGTGACACTGCGTTATACCGTTTTGTCTCCTAAAAACTTTCCACACTGATGTCATACTGTATTTGTTCCTCTGCACTTCCTTTTTTCTTTTTTTAACAACTCAGCATCACGTCGGGAGGTTCCTCTCTGTCGGCGTGGACAGAAGGAATGTCTGCTTTCACGGCTGGGGCTTGCTCAGGCTTGAACGAGGTGGGGCCCAAGGCCCAGGACTTGAGACACAGCAAAGGAGAA
The DNA here is from genome assembly GCA_963575035.1 of Avahi laniger. Classification (NCBI taxonomy): domain Eukaryota; kingdom Metazoa; phylum Chordata; class Mammalia; order Primates; family Indriidae; genus Avahi; species Avahi laniger. Next base: position 5,838 of record CAUYSK010113413.1, read on the forward strand.
TAGTAGCTGAGCCAGAAAACAACGGGGTCTGTTTCCTCCCTGTTGGAATTAAATTTGGGAAGGCACAAAGCGGATAGACCAGGCACCTGATGGCCTAGCTCTGAGCCTGTGAGGAGGGCTGGCGCAGGGCCTGGGCTAGAAGGCCCAGATCAAATCCCAACTCAGAAGAGCAGTGACCTTGCTATGACCTTTTCTCTGCCCAGCAACCTCCTGGTCTCTTTCTCTTTCTTATACAAATTGTAAGAGGGAAAAAAATTATATATATACATATAGATTTTTTTTTTTGACTAGAGAAGGATCGCTGTGCTGCCAAGAACAGGGTATGAGGAACCAATGAACAGCATGCTTGTCATCCACCTGTCTTTTAAGTTCAAAGGCTTCTTGCTGTGTACAATATGTCATTCTCTTTCCTCTGATATTCTTATTTCTGATTTTCAGTTTGAAGGTGAGGAAACTGATGGTATCAAGGCCTGTCTATTCATCTTATTTGAGAGCTGCTAAGTAGTATTTGAAGGGAGATTATCTTTTTAATCAGGGAGGACAGTAACCACAAAGACAGGGAACCATTTCCAAGTGGGTGGAGTATGGGAACCCAAAGATAAGAATTTGAATACTGTCATGTAGACCAGCACTAGTTTTTTGTTTGTGTTTTTGTAAATTCAATAATAGGAACCTCATTGTTTTTTCTGTTGCCTGTTTAAAGGGAAAGGTACAACACACAGATATCTGAATACTTCATGCTTCTAGGGGCAAGTTGACGCTGTAGCTCTCTGGCCCTCAGATGAGCACTTTGTCTATTCTGCCACGTTGCCTACCCGTGAACTAATGAGGCTGCCTCCTTAATTGACATGGAAGGACAAATATTAATTAAGGAAGATAACATTGAATTATGAGATTCAGCAGCTAATTACATGGTCACTTGGCCCCGCATAGTACCTTCCCCGTTGTAGACATTCACTAATTACTTGACTGATTACTGAAACATTAGAGATGGTGTTGATAATTGGAACCTACAACATCCCTCCAAGCCCTTGACTTTTCCCTAATACTCTTATTGTGGCATCTACTGAAAAACAGAGACTGTGTTTCAGATCATTCATTAGTTCACCTACTACTAAAGGTTCATCCGTCGCATATCGAGTGCTTGCTGGATGCTGGGGCTCTAAGGGTGGGAAGACGTTGTCTTGCCGTGCCGGCACGCAGTCTACTCTAACTGTGGGTCTGACCACAGGACAGTGGTCGCTGTGATGGAGGCACATACTAAATGCAGTGGGGACGTGGGAGGAGAATCTGAATCTCTCCGAGACTTCCTTTTGTTCACCAAACCCACCTTTAATAAAGGAAAATGAGGCAAGAGAAGGAAAAGTCTTCGAGTGCCCTCAGTTGGTCACTTCGCAGTAAATGCGCATTTCCTGTTTTACTGCTCAGATGTCTTGAAAGGAGCGTCTTTGTCCATGTGGTGCCTGTCTACCTGTGGGCGGGGATGGATCATGCTGTGCGGTCTGTGTGTGAGCTTGCATGTGTCTCTGGCTTGGAAATTTCCCCAAGCCTTTTACGTGGCTCTTAGTGATGCCAACTCTAAGGAGAGAATACCTCTGATCATCACTGAAATTCCCACAGTCCATCCAAGTCTGCCAAGGAAGTTCACCTGATCAGAAAGGTGATTAGCTACCTGTCACTCCGGGGCCCACATCAGAGCATTCTGTCAACCTGCTCAAGGAATGGCGTGTTTCCCCCAGCATCTTCCTAGAAAAAACAGAGTGCAGCCCCCCACCACCCATAGGACACCTGGAAAATTGGATAGCCTTGAATTTGGAAGAAGCCTCTGCATGTGCCTTCTTTGATGCCATCATGCTCTGGCCAGAATTGGGATCCCGGGAAACTCTGGCCGTGGAGGGGAGGGGAAGGGGCTGGCACCCTGATGACAGAGCCTTCGGGAACAGTGACCCTGGAAGCCAGAAATCACAAGTACATTTAAGTGGCAGTGTAAGGGACAGAAAGAGCCACATCAAAGCTTCAATGAGGGGAAGAAGAGGGCACAGCCACCCCGTGGGAAAGCAGCACTTGACTGATTTGGTGATTTGAGAGGAAAAATCTCAGTAGCCCTAGTCTTTTGATTTTCAGCTGAACTCCTTTCTTGATGGCTCATGTACTTGTGGTTTTGTAACGCATAATAAACACCTGAATCAGAGCAGCGAGATGTCACCCAGCACCAGGGTCTCAGTGCTGTCCATTGGGTGTGACCCAGGTCTGAAACGAAACTGCTTGAGCAAGCTGTTGAGGAGACGCAGGAAGTTGTTTAAACTAACACACCATAGAACAGAGTGAGATTAGCAACCAGGAGAATGGGGGCATCTCTCAATCTGGGTTCTGGCCACGGTAGGAAATCTAACAAGAGTTTTCGTTCAAATACTGGAGAACCAGGTTTCGGTTGAGGCAGCCAGGTGAAGACCCCAATTATGTGCCTTTTGTAGCCTTCTGCTGTCTTTTCTTCAAAATCTCCAAGAATAAAAAATTATCCTTTTGAACAGGGAAGTAATTTTAGATTAAACAGAACGCTGGTGATTCTGCATCTGGCGAGGTACGGGACCGTCGGTATCTGCACAGTGATCGTGCTTGTTCTGCGCCTTCGCTCTTAAGTAAGACTTTTACCTTGTTCCTTGGCAGCCAAGTTCTGTTGGGACGAAGCTGATCACCAGGGGCTCTGTCGGCAGCGGGAAGGGTTTGGGGCTGTCTGACAGCCTCCGGGGGTTCTAATGCAGGGCGCTCGGCGTGGTCACGGGTTACGCTGAGACTGTTTCCACGCTGTTACTCCTGCTGTCTTTTAACTATGCTGTTCCTTCTTGCCAAAATCTCTCACGCAGATTAATGGTAGAACTGTATTATTTTTTCTTTTGAACACTGTTAAACAACACTAATCATCCTCAGACTTCACAGAAGCTGGGCAATTTTCATGTACTGTGAGAATATGACTTAAGGACTCAAGTGAGTCCATTTTCCATGGCTCAGTGAGTCCCAATAGCAGGTTTCCGATGGAAAAACAAGAACGAGGTGGAGAATAGAGCCTGGAGAAATTAAACCCTTTCAGCAGGTTTTCTTTCCTTTTTGTTTTAAACCATTGTTACGGCTGAAGCTTGGCATGTGCTCTCTCCCTCTCAGTATTCTGCGTGCGTGTCAGTGTATCTGTGACTGTGTGAGTGTGTGTCTGCACATCTGTGTGTCTGGGCGTGTCTGTGCGTGTGGTTGTCGCTGTCAGAGCAGCAGGACGAGAGGTGCTCACGCATCTCCTTCTATTATATAACCTGCCCTGCTCCCCCCTCCCTTCTCTGGGGGTGGTCCTGATGGGCGTGGGCGTGCCCTTGGCCTCGGCCACCCCCTGCCCAGGTAGGGGAGGCCCGGGGCGCTTTCTCCTTGACTCAGATTTCAGAAAGGGAGCAGTCTTGCCGTTTGGGCCTTGGGCTGCCTGGAGCATCTCTTCCTGGGCTTCTGTATGTGCTGGACAGAGGGAAGTTCCATCTGCCTCAAGGTGGCCACCCCCCGTCTGCATGGCAGTGCAGGCCTTGGCCTTGTTCTTGTCACTTCTGCTCATCTGGGGGCACATGTGTCCGACGAGAATGCATTAGAACCCATGTTTCCTGGCTCAGTCCGAAGGAAGCAGTAAGTCTCCTTGGGGACAGTTTAGGTACTGGACAGCAGAAATATGGCGTGTGGAAGGCCCACCCTGTGGTGCAGGGTGCAGTGGGCAGGAGCTGTGCTACTGAATGTTCAGAGTGGCCAATGGTATGTTCTGAGGCTAAAGCCAAGAGAGGCCCAGAGCAAAGAGGCTTCCAGAGCAGGCGTGAGTGGGGAGGCCACAGGGAGAGCAGCCATTTAGCCCGGACAGCTGCCCACTCTCCTGGCCACGCAGCGCTTGCTGGCTGAACGCCCGCCCGGCCCGGTGCGCTCAGGGCAACCCCAGGGTTTGTGTTCATTGCCCGGCTCAGCCACCCGAACCTCCGGAAAATCTTGAGATCTGTCTTTCTGCCGCAGTAGCCGACAGCATCGGGTTACTTCCGCCTCACCCTTTCCTTCGCCCCTCCGCTTTCCACCCCAAGAGGCTGGATCGCCAGGCGATTTCCACCATACTGCAATTACACTGGACAAAGAGCATCCCGGCCAGAATGCTAACAGGGAGATTTCCATCCCCCGTGAGCCTCACAAAAGCTCGGGAGCTGTGACTGGGGCCTCTCCAACTCTTACTTTCTTTCCTGTAATTCTATACAAATGGCATTAGCCTTTTATGGGGTCTTTGTTTGCAGCCATTCAGAGGGTACTTTTCATCTCACACTGGTTTCTTGAATTTTAAGTGGAATTTGTTCGAATGAGCCTTTCTCGCAGAGGAAATGCAGGCTCGCGATTGTCAGTCAGTAAATTCAAAAGGGATGGTTTTTGAAAAATCTCTTCCACCACAAATTAAACGCTTAGATAAGAGAACATCAAAAATGAAAGTACCCTTTAATGATACTAGATTATTGCCCTCGGGATGCGGGAACGAGCGGGGCAGAGGGAACAGCTACCCGCAAGAGACTCCGGCCGTGTTCTCTCTCTGATGTGGGGATGACTCAGCCTCCCTTGAGGAATCTGCTCTCGTAATAAAAATCACTATTTACATTTTTTAAGTGAGTACTGATTTTTCTGTTAGAAGCTGAAGTAAAACTAAAATATCCTAGCTCTGAACAGCCAATTTGCCGAATTGATCAGATAATCCAGTTTGCAGCTAGCAGAGCCTCGGAGCAGGTGTGGTCAAATTCTCTGTAAGGGGCCAGCATAGAAATGTTTTGGGCCACACGGGCCACACAGTCTCTGTTGCAGCCACTGGACGCCACTGTTCCAGCACCCCAGTCGCCATCACGGTCTAGAAATGGACGAGTGTGGCCGTGTTCCAATAAGGTGTTTTTTGTAGATGCTAAAATTTTAATTTCATATAAACTTCACACAAGAAATGTTATTCTTCTTTTGGTTGTTTCGAACCATTTTAAAATGTCAAAACTTACAATGGCACAGTTTCTTGGGGGGAAAAACAAGTCAAAAGCATTGTTAGCTGACAAGCTGAATAAAAGCAGGCAGCCCCAGGGATTTGGGATTTGGCCCAAGGGTCATAGTTTTCCAACCCTATGTTAGAACAACTTCTTAAAACTGCAGTTCATAGCCCACTAGGGGTTGGGATAAGGGCTACAAAGTCCGTTGGTAGGTCCTGCCTAACATTTTTAAAGAAAAAAAGTAGAATTTAGTGCATCACACATAATAAGAGTTAAGTATTGTTTCATGAAGCTTTTGGAGCCTATGTGTGTGCGTCTGTGTGTGTGTCTGTCTGTCTGTCTATCTGTCCTAGGTCACTGTGCTGTCTAGGACTTAGGAAGCATTCTGTATCAACCATGTCCCTCCTCATCCCTCGGACCTGTATGTGCTTCAAAGACACAAAAGCTAAGAATCAATGGAGAGTGAATGTTGTTAGCCAACCAGAGGGGGCAGAGGTGACGGTGGTCGTCTTCCTTACTGTGTCAAAGGAGTCAAGACCCCTAGCACAGGCTCTCTCTCCCAGCTACGATCAGGGAGTGTGGAAGCAATAAGCAAACATCTGTCCTGAAGATATTAGGTTGCTCGGGGCACTGCCCACTCAATATGAATTTCCTGCTTTCATGTGCGGCCTATTTCTAAGTAGTTCAAAAAATGCATTTTCTCTCCTCTGTTCTTCCGCCTCCCCAGACTCAGTGATATTTAAAGCACTTGGTTGGTTGGATATTCAATATTCTTCACCAAACAGAAACACAATAGTGTGTGGGAAGAAGGGTGATGCATTTTAGTCTGATAAAAACATCTCGTGCCAGCCCTGACAGCCTCACTGCAAGCCTGGCCACGAGGAGGAGGAGGAGGAGGAGGAGGAAGGTGTATCTTCCCACTGTCGTAATTTAGGGCCTGCAGGAGATGCCCCGTGGGTGATCCACATGTTAGAGAGATTCCAGAAACTCCAGGGGCACAGGGCTGCTGCAGACTTTGGCTTTGTATTTTGGTGGGGAGCAGGGGGGAGAAAAAGAGACAGACTCTTAGGTGCCTCGGCATGGGGAGGAAGGTGTTTGGGCTTCCCGCTGGCCAGCCTGAGGCCCCCGCTTGGCTGAGGGTGGGCTTCCTGGAGGGCTCTGCAGCCACCCAGGGAGGAGCGAAGAGCTGGGAGAAGCAGCCCAGGGCAGCTGGCCTCAGTGGGGAGCCCCCATCTCCTGGCTCTTTGGAGAAAGGGCAGCTGTGCTCAAGGGCAGAAGCAAGGGAGCGTGACCCTTCCTTACCACCCCGCTTAGAGGAGGCTCCGTGGCTTTCTTGTTTACCCAGAGGGAGAAGCTGTTTATTCTTCTGAAGGGATAATGAAAGATTGGCTTCTATTTCCAGGGTGGTGACGAAGGCTGAGGAAACAGGTGGAGGAGATGAGAATATCAGTTGCCTCCCCTCCAGAACAAAGACTAAGTTACTCGAGTCACCTCTGCCCTGCCCTGGCTCTGGTCATGGTGACTTCTGACCCATAGTTGGTTTGAAGGGGCTTGCATCCTCATGATCAAGGACCCTGCTGTAAGATTCGGTGACTGTCTGTAGATGGAACATGGGAAACCCCATCTTCCCTGGACATTTTCCTACGTGGATCTTAGGATGGTTGAGCCAAGCCTGGGGTGAACACTTGGCCCCAGGTGCTGGGTGGGGCGCGTCCTGGGAGATGGGCAGGGTACCACACCCAGCTCAGTGTCTGGAACGCGGCGGGCTCTCACATGATGGCCAGATTAATTAGTGCAGAATGGCAGGCTGCATCGATCCATCAACGGGGCCGCGTCCAGTCGTGTGTACTTGTTTAGATGCACAGATGGGAGCCCCGTGACCAGGCAGTGGCCTTGCTACATACAGAATCTGAGAGGAAGATGAATGCAATGCAGATTGCTATTGTCACTCTAAGCAGATGGCCACAAATCAACCAAAGCACACCTTTGCAGAGGTAAGAAGAAAATCGCTTGTAGAAAATACAGCCCCTGCTCCAGGAAAGGTGGCACTTAGGCTTTGGTCCAGAAGCAGGACCCCGTAAGTTGAAGTAGTCATTCCAGGCAGTGGTCAGAAACCAATGTCCTCCCTCCCTTCTCCCCTTCCTTCCTTCTTCCCACAGGCATGGAGCCGTGTAATGTGCAGGCACTGAGGATTAGAAATACGGGATTAAAGAAGACAAAAATAAAGTCTCTTTCCTCCCAGATCCTTAAGTCCAGGGCAGGAGACAGATGGTCACACACATGTGACACCCCCTGGCCTGCCAGGTTGGGACAAGTGCTGTGAAGGAGGAATCTAGGGTGATCTGACAGAGCATGGGGAGGCCTGAGTTAGATGAAGGAGTGGGGACAAAAAACCTCCCTGAGGACGCATCACCCATGCAGAGACCTGGAGGCCGAGGCAGGAGAAAGACAGCAGAAGAGCATCCCGGCTGGGGCATCGCCCTCACGCTTCCTGAAGCTGGGAAGAGCCTGACCTTTGAGCAGTAGCGTGAAGGGCTCTTGGCCACAGCCTGAGGAGAGCTGGGCAGACCATATAGGACCTCGTGTGTCACACCAAAGACTTATGAGTCTTGCAGATAAAATGAGTCGCTGGTGGGGATTAGAGGAATAATGAGATAATATCAGATTTGTATCCTTAAAAGATTACCTTGGCTGAGGTGTAGCTGGGAAATTGGAAAGTGGGAAGAACACAAGGAAGCCATTGCAGCTGTCCAGGCAAGAGGGGATAGCCGACCGGACTAGGGTGGGGACAGGAAGAGAGGGAGAGGAGACAGACTGCGAATGGGTTGTGGGGGGAGAGGATGACCAGATCAAGAGGACGAGGGCAGGGTTGGGAAGAACCACAAGGTGTCCAGCGTGAGCTGTGAGGGAGGCAGATGCTGCTTCCTGAGAAGGGGAGACAAGGAGAAGCAGGTTGGGAGACCCAGGAGATCCAAACAGAGATCCAAGGCATTTGGGAGTCCATGGCGTGCTGGGTCGTGCTTCCTATCACCTAGTGGAATAAATGACTATTTCTGTTGTCATTAAATTCCACACTCACTCTACAGTCCTGCTACTGTTGATAGAAGTAAGTGTTGATGCAGCTCAGACTTTAGGAGGTAAGTTGCTCAAGTCAACCTGTACTTACCCAGGGCCTGCTCTGTGTCAGCTCCTTACTCAATCCCTGGGGGTTAAGAGGAGGTATGAGAAAAGAACCTGGCCCACAGGAGGGTTTGGGTCCATTGGGAAATAGATACATGTGTGTATATGATAATGGAACTACATGAAATGGAAAGCAACTGGATGTCCAGCAGTGAAGCATGGGGTGAGTTCACAAATGGTGTAGCCACACAGGGGGACACTTAATGGCTGGGAGAAATGTGCACAGTGTAATGCTAAATAACAAAAGCAAGCTGATTACCAATTTAAAAAAATAACTCTTTAAAAGATTGGGAGAAAAGATACTAAAATATGAATGCTGGGTATTTGGGTTATTGGTAATTCCCTTAATAGATATTTCTGTATTTTCAGAAATTTCCCACAATGATTGTGGGAAAAACCCTCATGGTATCTTTGTTTAATTTGAAAAGTTAAAATGTGTGTGTTGTTCCCTAAATGCTACTGGAGGTATATGCTGTGTGTCACATGTATGTCCTGACCCAAGATAGCTGCACCAGGTCCTGGGTTAGAATTCATCCCGGGCGTCAGCAAGAGCAGAATATTCCTAACAGGAGGACCAAGCTGCACAAAGACATGACCGAGTCGAGTGGAAGGCGTGTTGGAGGGGCGCAAAGGGGACACTCCGCTCCTGTGGACTACCAGGAGGTGTTGGGAGGTGCAGCTGGAGAGTGGCTGGAGGCGCTAAGGTCTTGGATGCGGTAGCGTGGGAGTGGGCTGCCAACAGAAGGGGCTCAAGAGGCTCTGGCTGGCTTAGGAATGACCTCGTAAGCCGTGTGGCAGCAGATGCGGAGGGGACCCTGCCCGACCTGGAGCAGAGCACAGGAAATGGGGATGCCAGCCAGCACTGGGAGGATTTGTAAGGAGGAAGTTTGCTGGACCTGGGGACTGCATCCATGCAGGGACGCAAAGGATCAGATACCCCAGCACTCACCGGGGACGACCCAGGGAATGCGTAGGCCATTAGCAGACATGGTGGAAGGGCTAACTTCTGTGTGGGGAGGGGCAGTGGTGAGTTTAGTTTGAGATATGCAGTGCTGGGTTTTGGAGGTGGCAGAAGCACACGAGCAGGTCAGCAGAGACGCTGAGCTGGGACGTGGGGGGAGACCACACTGGCGCATCCAGCTGGCATCATGCCCAGCGGAGAGGTCAGCGCCCTCCAATGGACAGGAACTTGTCGCGGCTTTGCGCAGTTTGAGTGGGGAGAAGTTTCAGTGCGACCAGGCTGGATCACCCACGGGTTGTAAGTAGAACATTTTAAATGCGGAAGTGGAAGCCTCCAGGGGCAGTGGAACAGCGACGGCAAGCAAGAGTGCCACGTCACCGGGTAGGTTCTTCGGCACTGAGGAAGCTCACAGCAGGTGCCACAGACAGTGGCTTGGCTGTGTGGACAGCAGGTTATAAATATAAAACAAAACAGAAACAACAAAAAATTCTCTTCAGCATCCAGGTAGGCCAGTTTTACTATGTGATTATTTGGGGCAGAGCTGCTTTTACGTAATAATAGAAATGTATTAGGTAGTCAGCAAGCATGGGACCTACGGAGCATGCCAGCTTGGTTCTATATAAATACAAGCCCCCTGTTTCTCTCTTATCCTCCCTTGTCCTGCGAAGGGCACCATGTTTTTAAAAATGTAAGCAGCTGTTTCTTTATAACTTAAAAGAGAGTGGTGTCCCTCTAAGGAGGCATTTTCTTAGGGTGAATGTAGACGGACTATACACAGCTCACACACATCTTTGCATTTGCTTCTTAGTCATCTGAATCTCTGCACCCATCAAAACACTGCCATGTGCTAATTCCCAGGAGCCTACTGGATTCAAGAACATAATAGGAGTGACACGAAGATGAAAGAGTGTAAGGAATTCTGGCAGAGCCAGATGTTCTTAGCATTCGGACATAGGGACATGTTTATTACAGCCTTAGTAATGGATCTTTTGTCTAGTCAAGTACTGGACAATGAACAGCCACTTTCTTTGTATAAAGGAAGCTTGCACAGTGAGGAGTCCACCTGTTTCCTGATATTTAAAATTTATTGAGCAATTCACCAAGACCAGGAAGCTGGTCCCCTCATCGCAGGCTCCCAGCGCTGCCAAGAAAACAGTTTTCTCCTATGTTTGCTTCTATATCCAGAAGCACCTTCACTCCATTGTAAGGAGGCAGCAGGTGGATAATTGCAAGAAATTTGTTTCTGAAATTATAAGGACCAAAAGGTGATATTGAAGGAGTTGTGATTGCCTAATGCTTACTTATTTTAATATGCTTAAAATTTGGAAGTGGTTCTTTCAAGACAGCTCTCCATCTCTCCGTTTAGAGGAAAAATCTTTGTGCAGCATTCTGTGCATTCAAATTAGTTTCACTTTAACCTACAAAGGAATTCCAAACATTTTAGAATTGCTTTCAGTTTTCCAAGAAACTTAGAACCCAGGCTGTCTGGCTCCAGAGCCCAGATTCTTGACTTCATGATTGTGTCTGTCACTTTTGTCCTTGGAACTTTTCAATAGAGCATTTATTAGACTCGTTAAAGGGATCCTATAGAGCTTCTACTATTTCTGTTGCATTTTCTTATTCCCACTAACAAAGGAGGAGAAGGGAAGAAAATAGAACACATGTAGAGATTTGCCCAAGCTGAATGTTAGGTTCACACGTGTTCTCTATTTGTTTCTTATACTTTTTCAATATGTGAAATATTACATAATTTTTAAAAAATTGTTTTTTAATTTCAGTTTTCCCCTTCTTCCTACTTACATATTCTTGAGAACGCTGGGAAAGTGTCTTCATTTTGACACTTGAACATCAGATTCTAGATCAGTTCCATCAAATAGAGCACTTGAAATATGGTTAGTGCAACTGAAGAACTGAATTTTTAATTGTACCTAATTTTAATTTAAGTTTAAATTTAAATAGCCATATGTGGCTACTATATTGGACAGTGTAGTTCTGGAAGAAAAAACTGGAAAAACCAAGATATCCCCCAGGGCTATCTGTATACACAGCCTAGTCTGTATATTCTAATTCATGTACCACTCCCTTAGCAAAAATCCTCTTAAAAGATTTTCTAACTTAGGGATAAATGAATCAAGTCTAAAATTCACAGAAGGCAAATATTCTAAATATTTATAGACTGTTAAGTTCCTTCTTCTACCGTCTTGTGCATTCTGTCTTGTCCTTTTCCAGATGAACCGTTTTTCTTCCTGTGTGTGTGTGTGTGTGCGCGCACGCGTGCACGTGTACTACATGCATGTGGTTTTTTATCCCTCCCTCCAAAAATAGTCATGTTCAAAATAATCCCTCATGGCACAGTCTATACCCCTGATCCATGACCATGACCTTTTTACAACAAAGTGATCACCTTAGTT
>CAUYSK010113415.1:0-10541 GCA_963575035.1 Avahi laniger
GTAATCCTAGCTCTCTGGGAGGCCGAGGCGGGAGGATTGTTTTAGCTCAGGAGTTTGAAACCAGCCTGAGCAAGAGTGAGACCCTGTCTCTACTAAAAATAGAAAGAAATTAATTGGATAACTAAAAATATATAGAAAAAAACTAGCCAGGTATGGTGGCGCATGCCTGTAGTCCCAGCTACTCGGGAGGCTGAGGCAGGAGGATCGCCTGAGCCCAGAAGTTTGAGGTTGCTGTGAGCTAAGGTGACGCCATGGCACTCTAGCCCGGGCAACACAGTGAGACTCTGTCTCAAAAAAAAAAGAAGTTAGCTATTTTTCAGCTCTACCTGTTATCTTAGGACATCTTACTTTTTGGGGTAAGTGCAGATAGTGGCTGGGATAACCCTGCGCCTTTTGGCTTCAAACTATTTTTACCTAGGGTAAATTACACTTTGCCTTTCTCTGAAACATGATCTAATGACAGCGGGTCAGATAATTGTCGGTGGGAAATACTGAAGGTGAGTTGTGAATTGTCTTGAACCGGCCAGATAATTCATGGAATTATGTAAGGATTAGCAATGTCCCCAGCAGATGGCGCAAGCTGCCCTCTGCTGTGATAAGATTCGAGCCCTCCTACCCCCCCACACGCCATGTGAGCAATTTAGTGTCAAAATGTTTCCTTTTCATGTAACAATAGATCTAACCAGGTCAGGTGATGGGCTAGGAAAGAAATCCTTTGGCAGAATTCCAGGAGAGGCTAATCAGGAAAGACAAAATCTGGAGGCTTCTTAATTTGCTTCTCATATTAAACTGTTTAGAAGTATGTATTGACCTCACCAATAAATATTGTTCTGTTCTCATCTTTTTTTTTTTTTTTTTTTTTTGAGACAGAGTCTCACTCTGTTGTCCTGGCTAGAGTGAGTGCAGTGGCGTCAGCCTAGCTCACAGCAACCTCAAACTCCTGGGCTTAAGCGATCCTCCTGCCTCAGCCTCCCAAGTAGCTGGGACTACAGGCATGCGCCACGTCTGGCTAATTTTTTTCTGTTTTTGGTAGGACTGGGTCTCACTCTTGCTCAGGCTGGTCTCGAACTCCTGACCTCAAGCGATCCTCCTGCCTCAGCTTCCCAGAGTGCTAGTGTTACAGCAAGTGTGACAGCAAGTGGTCCCAAGGACAAACCGAGCGGCACACGGAGAGTCAGGGAATCAAAGTTTATTCGTCGGCAGGCTCAGAGGGGCCTCGCCACCAAATTCTGAGCGCCGCCCTCTACCTGATTTTTCCCACTTTTATTAAGTTGTGGTGGTCTGGGGGTAGGTGTCAGGTGATTAATGCCCACCAGGTAATAGGTTAGTCGATGTGTCAGATGACAGATTAGTGTTATGCAGATGCGCCAGGTAATAGATTAGTTGATGGGCCAGGTAATAGGTTAGTATTACGCTGATGCGGGTCTTCCGAGAGGGGTGGGGGTCTCAGGTGGCTGATGTGCCAAGTAACAGATGGGGGTTTTACTTATCGAAAGCTCAGAAACACGCCCACCCTCCCTGCACGCCAGGCTCTCAGGCACGCCTGCAGGGCACCTTAGGCAGGCACCTCCATTCTGAGGTGCGGAGGTGCCTCTGGTGAGATCACCTTATCTGGGCACCTTGAAGACATTTCCCCACCAGACTCAGTGTTCGTACTTTTCCACCCCTGGCCCTCCCCCACCCCCAGGTCCTGGCAGCTCAGCTGGCTGACTCAGCTCTGACATAGACACATTTATTTCGTTTTCTTTGTCTTTGAATCTAGCGAGCACTTAATGATTTTAGAATTGAATAAATGAAAGTATGTTTCAGTTTTCCAAATGACAAACCTAAGAGAGGGTATTAACAGGATGATAGAATAAGGCTTCAAGAAATTTTGTGGACAGCTTGGCAAAGGAAAATGCAATTGGGATAAATGCAAAATTCTCCATTTAGGTCTAAAGCAGTAACTGTGTGAGTGTGGAATGTAGCCATTCCATGAATTAGCATATGGCAGTAACAATTACCGGGCATTTAGGAGCATGTGGGAGTTTCATGTTTTACGTGTACCCTGAAAAATCATTTGTTTAAACATGTGATGAAATGTATTTAAATATGCAATTATGCACATGGCAAAAAAAAAAAAAAAATTAAGGAGGCCAAACACTGAAAACTCCCCTGTTCTCCCCCACCAGCTGCCTCTGGATTTCCCTGCCCAAAGGGAAATGTTTGCTCATCATTCCTTAGGAGGGCCACTGCCCACAGGAATGTGTCCAAGGAACAATTGAGTGAATTAGGATGCTCTTTTCGGAGCATCTGATGTAACTCTCATGGAATAGAAGCTTCCAGGCCCTCCCTTGATCTCTTCTGAGCCTTCGACCTAATTTTGTGTTCATAATTATTCCTCTTTCTGAAAAATCCTGCCCCCTCCCCCAATTTAATAAGGTTAGCACCACTAACCAACTCTGGGTCTACCCTTGAGCCAGAATTAGTCTACATAACTCCTCAGGACAAAGCCAGGACTAATAATAGAAAGTTGCAGTGAGGCAGAACATTGCTCAAGATCTGGAAATTCTCCCAGTCAGTGCTATTAAAAGTTGGGATGGGCTGCAGAAAGCAGGTATGCCTGTCACTGGAAGCCTTCAAGTAGGGGCGGAACAGGGGCCTGCAGGACGTTGTAAGAGAAACTGAAGATATCTTCCAATTCCAGGAATCTAAATCTCTACGATAAGCGATAGAGGATTCAGAAGTCATTTTTTAGCTGTACATTATAGCAGACACCCCAAGTCCAGACACACCTTAGTTTGTTAGCTTTGTTTAAGTTGCTGTAATACAAGAAAGTAATACAAATACATATTCAAAAGCATTCAATATTTCAGAATGGCCTTTTCTCAAATATAGTCAAACCAGTAAGAAGTCACTGAATTTAACTGGCAATAGACTCCTCATCTCCCTCTCCTCTATCAATGCTCTTGAATGTCGGATTCCTTGAAGAAAAATAGCCCAGACCTATTGCTGATGTTCTTTCTGTAAATTCTCCAGCAGCCCCTTGATCCTTTGATACACATCAGTAGATGCTTCATCTCAATGATCAGTTGACTGATCATGACGATGCTGTGTGCTCTGGGTCACTAGCATTCCATTTCCTATCAGAACGTTGCTCAGCACTGTGATCAAGGCCTCAAAGGAGCGCACCACCTCCCTAGCAATGGATCCCAACCCAAATGAAAATACCGAAATGACAAATAAAGAATTCCAAATGTGGATTGTAAGGAAGCTCAATGAAATCCAAGAGGAAATGGAAAACCAACTCAAAGAAATCAGACAAACAATTCAGGAAATAAATGAAAAATTTACTAAAGAGATAGACATGCTAAAAAAGAAAACCAAATGGAACTTCTGGAAATGAAAATTTCATTTAGGGAAATACAAAACACAGTGGAAAACTGTAAGAATAGATTAGGCCAAGCAGAAGAAAGAATTTCAGAGCTTGAAGACAATTCTTTCACATTAACTCAGTCAGTCAAAAATAAAGAACAAAGAATCAAGAGGAATGAACAAAGTCTATGAGAAGTATGGGGAGATTTTAGCTGTTATGTATGACAGCCAAATATAAGAATCACAGCATCCCTGAGGGTAAAGATGAAAAAGCACAAGGGCTGGAAAATCTATTTGAGAGAATGACTGAGGAAAACTTTCTTGGTCTTGCTAGAGATTTAGACACCCAGGTACAATAAGCTCAATGAACACCTGGGAGATTCATTGCAAAAAGGGAATCACCGAGGCATACAGTCATTAGACTGGCCAAAGTCAACATGAAGGAGGAAATCCTACAACCAGGAGGTGAAAACATCAAGTAACTTACAAAAGAAAACCCATCAGACTAACAGCAGACTTCTAAAGAGAAACCTTACAAGCCAGAAAGGAATAGGATACTATCGCTAATCTGTTTAAACAGAATAACTGCCAGCCAAGAATTTTGTATCTTGCTAAACTAAGTTTCATAAAAGAAGGAGAAATAAAGTCTTTCCAGACAAGCAAACACTAAGGGAATTTGCCATTACTAGACCTACCCTGCAGGAAGCACTCAAAAGTGCATTTTACATGAAACAGCACAACAGACACCAACCATTGTAAAAACATCCAAAAGTTCAGCTCACGGCTCTTATAAAACAATAGCGCAAGAGGGGAAACAAAACAATAAGATGTCATCCAACATGATGAATAGAACACCATCACACATATCAATACCAACACTCAATGTGAACAGTCTGAATGCCCCTCTTAAAAGACATAGACCGGCTACATGGATTAAAACAGAAAACACAAGTATCTGCTGTCTCCAGGAAACACATCTAACCCACAAGGACTCACACAGACTCAAGGTGAAGGGATGGAAAAAAATATTCCACACAAATGGAAAACAAAAGAGAGCACATATTGCCACTCTCATATCAGATTAAATAGATTTTTAATTAACAATGATAAAAAAAGACAAACATGGTCATTATATAATATAATGGTAAAGGGAGAAATTCAACAAGAAGACATAATAATTCCAAATATATATGCACCTAACACAGGAGGTTCCAGTTTCATAAAGGAAATTCTTCTAGATCTAAGCAAAGAAATAAACAGTAGAATCTTAATAGTCAGGGACTTCGACACTCCACTGACAGTACTGGACAGATCTTTGAAGCAGAAAATGAGTAAAGAAATGCTGTATTTAAACAAGACTCTGGAACAAATTGACCTAACAGACATTTATGAGCATTTTACCCAAACATTACTGAATATACATTTTTCTCATCAGCACGTGGGGCATTTTCCAAGATTGATCATATCTTAGGCCACAAACCAAGTTTCAGCGAATTCAAAAAAAATTGAAATCATACCATGTATCTTCTCAGACCACAGTGGAATAAAACTAGAAATAAATTCCAAGAAAACACTTGAATCCACAAAAAGTCATGGAAAATAAACAAACTGCTGCTGAATGATCTTTGGGTCCATGGTGAAATTGAGATGGAAATCAAAAAATTCCTCAAACTGAATGACAAAGGGGACACAAACTTTCAAAGCCTATGGGATATAGCAAAAATAGCGCTAAGGGGAAAGTGCAGGGCCTTAAATGCCTACATCAAAAAGACAGAAAGATCACAAATTAACAACCTAATGTCACATCTCAAGGAACTGGAAAAAGAAGAACAAACTGAACCCGAAGCCAGCAGAAGAAAAGAAATAACAAAGCTCAGAGCAGAACTAAATGAAATGGAAAAAAATTACAAAGGATCAATGAAACAAAAAGTTGGTTCTTTGAAAAGATAAACAAAATTGATAGACCACTGGCCAGATTAACCAGAAAAAGAAGAGAGAGGACTCAAATAACCTCAATCAGAAATGAAAAAGGAGGCCAGGCGCAGTAGCTCACGCCTGTAAGCCTAGCACTCTGGGAGGCCGAGGCGGGAGGATCGCTCAAGGTCGGGAGTTCAAGACCAGCCTGAATAAGAGCGAGACCCCGTCTCTACTGGAAAATAGAAAGAAATGATCTGGACAACTAAAAAAAAATATATATATACATATATACATATAAATTTGCCGGGCATGGTGGCGCATACCTGTAGTCCCAGCTGCTGGGGAGACTGAGGCAGGAGGATCGCTTGAGCCCGGGAGTTTGAGGTTGCTGTGAGCTAGGCTGATGCCACGGCACTCTAGCCAGGACAACAGAGTGAGACCCTGTCTCAAAAAAAAAAAAATGTCAGGTGTTTTGATAATTGGATCAAACACAGCATAGTCCCTGGTGTCTTCCTTTCGAATGTTACCTAATAACTTTTTAGCACTTTTGTATGGACCAACATACAGTTTTTTTTACATGGGTAATAGAGACTATTTTCTTCTCTTTTTTATCTGTAGAAAAATACACACAACTGAATGCAATAATCAAACAATACCTTTTTTGGTTTTGGGGGGGAAAAAAACCTTTGCAAATGGAGCATAAGCTTTGAATAAAAAAGCAGAGAAACACCTGCCTGAAAACAATCCGTTTCAAACCACAGGCGGGCGGAGCGTTGCTGGCGCGTTCCAGGAGAGCTGGGGTAACAACGGCTCCGCAGGGGCTTGCGGGACCCGCCCCGGGAAGAAGCCGGCCGGAGCACGGCCCGCGCAGTTAATGCTGACAAAGAACATGCGATAGTTCCAAGAAGACCTGCTGCACGTGCCTTCTTCTTAATTTCGCTGTGAACCTAAAGCTGCCCTTAAAAAAAGTCTCGGAAAAAGTGGAAAGGAGCGAAAAAGCTCTGGCGACAGGGGACCGCGTGCTCCCGTGCAGAGCGCGGGGCCGAGGCCCGGCCCGAAGCAGGAGGGAGGATCAGGGACCCGAGTGCCCAGCCGGCGCAGGGGCCGCTGCAGAGGCAGAGGCGGGGTCGTGCCAGAAGGGACCGTCCCTGGAGCCCCGCGGGGCCTCGCACGCAGGCGCGCAGCCGGCTTCCTCCGCGGGACACCGGTGCGGGGGCGGCCGGGTCGGGGAGCCCGTCTGGGGAGGCTGCACCTGCCACGCCTTCTGGTTGCGCGGGGACCCTCGGACCGCCGGGGAGGACGGAGCAGCCAGGGAGCGAGCGTCCTCTCGGGCCGGAGGGGACAAGGGGAGTTGGGTTTCGGGAGCTGCAGGTCGCACGGAACGTGGACTCGAAATACCTGCCGGGCCGGCAGCGCTGGCCTCGACTCCGGCCGTCGCCAGAAAAGGAGTCTGAAGACAAGGAACGTAAGGGGCCCAGACGGCTGCGGCTCGGACGGTTGGCGACAGGCGCTGGGCACAGCCTCCCCCCAGCCACGAGGCACCAGGGCGGGGCGGGATGCCTGCGGGCCCGCTGAGACCCCCCTGCGTGTGCGGACCGCAGAGGGGCCTCGTCCCGCGCGCAGAGTCCCGAGCCCAGTCGGAAGCACAAGAACGCCACCTCTGCCTCCGCGCCTGCTCCTCTCCTCTGTGCGCCAGGAGCATAAAAGCGCTGCGTGCTGCGAGGCCCACTCCAGGACGCGTTCTCCGTGTGCGTCGAGTCTGTGTTCTGGGCTAACAGTCCTCAGGCATGGCGCAGAATAACACTCCCTGTGGGTTTCTTTAAGAGACAGTGCCTGTTATTTGACCTTTTGGATTCCAGCGGGGTCCACCGGGAACCCACCTGGACCTGGCACCTGGCACCAGCACGAACCCACCGCGTTTGAACTGACTCCCAGGGGAGCCGCCGGGTGGAGGCAGAGAGTTCCTGCAATCTGGACCTCCTTTTGTCTTGGTAGAGTCTGAATTTACTTTATTCTGAGCTGTTTTTAGGGCCACTGAAAGGAGCAGTAGATCCTAGGTTTGCCAAATTCTTCCCGGGGTTGTTATTACTTTGTTCTAAATTGCTTTAAAAAAAAAGGGGGGGGCTGGGCGTGCTGGCTCGCGCCTGTAATCCTGGCACTCTGGGAGGCCGAGGAGGGAGGATCGCTCGAGGTCAGGAGTTTGAATCAGCCCCAGCAAGAGCGAGACCCCATCTCTACTAAAAATAGAAAGAAATTATCTGGACACCTAAAAATATATAGAAAAAATTAGCCGGGCAAGGTGGCGCATGCCTGTAGTCCCAAGTACTCGGGAGGCTGAGGCAGGAGGATCGCTTGAGCCCAGGAGTTTGAGGTTGCTGTGAGCTAGGCTGACGCCATGGCACTCTAGCCTGGGCAACAGAGTGAGACTGTATTTAAAAAAAAAAAAGGAAAAGGAAGGGAAAGCAAGCATTGCCTCGGTTAGGTCACATTTGATCAGCTTGGTGTGATCAGCTGATTGTTTGCTCTTTTCAAATCTTTTCTGTCTGCACCAGGCCTTTACCTTATATATGAGAGCAACTGAGATAAAATTGCTCTGAAGATAGAGGACACTTGCTCTCTCCAGCCCAAATCCGGAATATTCTTAGGCAACCGAGAATCTCGTGGAGGTGTCGGCAGTGTGCGAGGCCAGCAGTGCCACAGGGCTCCCTCATAGGCAGAAGATCATTTAAAATACCTGAGCTCCTGCGGGCAGTGCTCAGTAAGAGGCTGGCACTCGGAGCACCTCGCTGCCCCCTGCACAGGTGAGCTTTCCCACCACACGTAAGGGCTGATCAACTTGGGGGCCAGAGCCTGAGGGTGACACTCGCAAGCAGCACACTTTCCACCCAAGCTCGTCCTTAGCTTGGTACGATGCGGGGCAGGGAAGGAAATAAGACGTCTAGTGTGGAAACTATCAAAGGAGGGCCGCCTCGCAAGTCACCCGCTGGATTCATGACTACAAATCAGAGCACCGCATCTTGTAAATGTTTGGCTCATTGGATCAACATCACTAAAAATTAAGTTAGTTTAACTTGGCCAAAATGGGGCTCATCTGAAGTTCCAAAATTGGTTTATTTACATGCACAACTGGAAAGAGCCAGCTCAGAAGTTAAAAAAAGGGGACGACAGTTATTTCAAGTAACATTTAAACGCTTCCAAAAAGGGGAAATGGTAAAACTACTTCCACACGGTGGTGAACCTCAAGATCTTGGAGACCGTTTCTTGACTGGAGAAATTACCGGAAGTTTCTGCTTCCTCACCTCCTCCTGCGGCCACCCCTACCCCTCTGCTCCCCTTGGACCTTGCTGTCCTTTATTTCAGAACTGCCTTGCCCAGCCCCTCCTCCTCCACTCCCTCCTGCACCGCCAGTGGAAATTTTAGAAGCACTCTTTAGGGAGAAACCAAATCCAGGGGGAGGGAACCTCCCATACCTATTCAGGCTGAGCAACATAGCGAGACTCCGTCATCTGTACAAAAAAAATTTAAAAATTAGCCGGGCATAGTGGCAGCTACTACAGAGGCTGAGGTGGGGAGATCACTGGAGCCCAGGAGTTCAAGGCTGCACTGAGCTGGGATAATGCCACTGTACTCCAGCCTGGGCAACAGAGTGAGACCCTGTCTCAAAAAAATGCAAAAACAGCCTATTCCCCTGGACTAAGGCAGACCACAGAGCTCTCACTAGAGGAATTTCCAGAACCCAGCCAGGATCGTATAGTTTTGCTGAGAAATTCAGCCAAACCACCAGAACATATAAACCTGGCTATTCAGATTTGTACTAATTAACACATATGCTAGTATCTGAAAGAAAAACTAGGGAATGGGCATCTCAGGTAGGCTGGAAGGATCCACTAAGCGATTTTCATAAACAGACAGCTGAAGACAGGGAGAGGCCTGACAGCTAGCAAACCCCAGCTATCTGCTGAGACACTGGCTGGTCAAAAGCCCAGCAACGTAAACAGAGACCAGACAGGACTGTGCCAGACTGTTTTGAAAGATTTGAAAACGTTTCAAACAATATTAAGAAATAAATGAAGAAGGTGTAAGGAATCATCAGAATGATTCTTTATTAAATTCAGCCTTCTTTAACAGATTGGATGAGTAATTGGCCAAGGTGGTCAAATTGCACCAAGTAAATTGGGATTTTGTGCACACTTCAGAACTGGCGAACTTAGCTGATAAATTGGCTAAAGTTATCCAGAAAAAAAAAGATAACAAGGCCCCTAAAATCATGAATTTACAACTCCAATAGCTCGGGTGGCCAGATCAAAACAGAGGCCCCTCTTTCAAAAGGGAACCTCAGAAACATCTAAATGTGTCTGTTATGTTCAGAAGAAAACAGGACATCTTAAAAACAGATTGCAAAAAGCTGAAATGTGTACAAAAACAAGAAGGGGGAAAAAAGGAAAAGAGAAATGGGGGCTCTGAGGAAATAGGGCTTAAGCGACGCTGTGGGGGCGGAGATTCGAGTGAAGGGAGAAGGAGCTGAGCAGTGAGCCCACAGGGACCCGCCCTTCCCACCCTGACTCTGCCTTTGCAAAGAGCCCTTCCCGGAGTGACCAGACCCTTCGAACGGCAGGGGTGTCTAACCAACCACTTTTACTCAACAGCAGTAAAATAATTGGGGCATCTCATGTCTAATGAGGGACTGCACATACATATGAACCGAGTAACTGGAAATCTTACACGCTCCACCCCAAAAACCAGAAGACAGCTGAGGGGTTTCTGGGGTTAGCTGGCTGCGGCCGTCGGTGGAGCCCCAGTTTTCCCGTCACGGCGCAGCCTCTGTACATCTTGTTGAAGAACGATCAACTCGACCCCGTATACTGGACATCACAAGGACAAATAACTATTCAAAAATGTTTTTCATCTTACGAAAGCCCCCTTTTTGGGCCACCCAAATTATCAGCTGCTGTCTTTCCTTTCTGTTCATGGGAGCCACAGCAGTGCCCTGGGGTTCCAGCCCCAAGACGCGGAGGACAGCGTAGGCTTGTCGGTTGCCGCGGCCGGAATTAGACTCCGTGGGACGTGGGCCGCCCCCACCGGAGGCTGCCCCAGCGCAGCCACGCTCCTTAGAGCCACTCAGGAAACTGCGGCGGGGGCTCCCCGCTGTGTGTTCATGCTTTTGACCACATCACACGCGGCGCTTTGCTATGTGCTCTAATCCTGCTACTTTGCTGCCTGAAATGACTCATGAAATGCCTCCTAACTGTATTTTCCTAACAAAATGTGTT
>CAUYSK010113418.1:0-69858 GCA_963575035.1 Avahi laniger
GTCCAATTAATTTCTTTCTATTTTTGGTAGAGATGGGGTCTCACTCTTGCTCAGGCTGGTCTCGAACTCCTGAGCTCAGAACGATCCGCCCACCTCGGCCTCCCAGAGTGCTAGGATTACAGGCGTGAGCCACCGCGCCCAGCTACTATTATTCTTTATTGCCCTCTCCAAACTTCTTCAAAGTGGTATCCTATGGTCACTATACCCACCTCTAACTTTGTAGAATTCCTAAGTCTTCTCTTTTTCTCCTTCAAGTTTTATATTCTTTGATTTGTAGATCATACTAACACAACTATTTATTCAGACATCAAGTATTAAATAGATCTTTTCTAAGTTATCTTGGTTGTGTTTTTTACTATGCAATTTAAGTATTTAAAGTGTACTTTTACTATTTCCTAGAAAATAGATGTTCCAAACAACACAGCACCTACTTAGAACCAACACTTAAGGCTTACATAGGCCCTACTATGGAATATGGCAACTTAACATAAAATGAGATCACTACTGAAACCAACTAAAATTAGGCTTATTGAACTACCATTTTTTTATTGGTTAGGAATATGAAATCTATTTAGTTTCTAATAATTAGTCATTACACATTAAATTTTATTAATTCTATATTTCTGGACAAGTTTACAACACTACAATTGACAAATACAGCTTCCAACCAAATTCACAGCACTCACTTATATAAATGAGTAAACACAATTTAAAGTTTTACTTACTCAAATTCTGTAGCATAATATTTAAGAAAGCCCAGTAAGAGTTCCCCAAGATTTGATTCATTATTTGAGAGGTAAGGAGGAACATTACATGGAGCTTGATGTACAAGGTGCAGCTGTATAGCAGGACTAAAAGACTCCTGTCAAAGAGAAAAAGTCAAAAAATGTAAAGCCATTTAAAACACACACTAAGAAACTTTATAAATCCTTATCTAGGCTCTCTGAAGAATAGAGAAGAAATTTTCTCTAGGTTGCCAATTTGAAAACTTAAAGATTTTCTTCCATTAAAGATTTTACCAGTATTTGCAACAGGCCACAATATACCTAAAAAACTAAGATATTCTAATTCTTGGTTTGAGTATA
Organism: Avahi laniger; assembly: GCA_963575035.1. Classification (NCBI taxonomy): domain Eukaryota; kingdom Metazoa; phylum Chordata; class Mammalia; order Primates; family Indriidae; genus Avahi; species Avahi laniger. The sequence continues at coordinate 1,086 of CAUYSK010113418.1, forward strand.
TCACTCAGTTAATCAAATAGATCCCTATGGTAGTAAAAGATTTTCTAACTCATAAATAAAACCTTACTCCACATATCAAGATTCCATTCAACAATATATAGATTTCTTCATAAATGTATCTAATTCTTATTTCTAAAAGGAGTTGTATTTTATGTACGAAAGATATATCAAGCACAAGGTTAAGAGCATTTTCTAACTACCACTTAAAACTTCTCTCAAAGGCCATGACAGTAACTTTAATATATGAATAGTAGCACTCATACTAATTTTAAGATTTTAAGTTTTGTTTTGTTTTTGTATTTTGTATCTTAGAGGGAACAGAAGATAAATGTTCAACCTGAATTAAATGTGAATAGACAAAGAAGGTAGGGAGAAGAAGATAGGAAACATATCAACAAGCAATATTCAGCAAACTTTTACCATAGTATTTATAAAGGAGGATATTATTTGCTTGCAGTAGAGGCACAAAGACATTTAATACAAAGAACACTAATGGGTACTTATTCTTTATGCCTATGCCATTCATTTTGCAGATCTGATCTTTCCTCTATTAACAGCAAGTTAATTTTGTATATTTCTAGCTCTGAAACACACAAAATGAACTACAGAGATTCTCAAGTAAAATACATCAATAAGTTAGAAAATAATCTTTCTAAGGTAATATGCACAGTACCATCAAAAATGATTTTCTATTATTTTCCCATTGCCATCAGAGGAGAAATGAATTTTTTTAAGAAAGCAATTGGTTGGCCGGGCGCAGTGGCTCACGCCTGTAATCCTAGCACTCTGGGAGGTCGAGGCGGGCGGATTGTTTGAGCTCAGGAGTTCGAGACCAGCCTGAGAAAAAGTGAGACCCCGTCTCTACTAAAAATAGAAAGAAATTAATCGGACAACTAAAAATATATAGAAAAATTAGCCGGGCATGGTGGCGCATGCCTGTAGTCCCAGCTACTCAGGAGGCTGAGGAAGGAGGATTGCTTGAGCCCAGGAGTGTGAAGTTGCTGTGAGCTAGGCTGACACCACAGCACTCACTCTAGCCCGGGCAGAAGAGTGAGACTCTGTCTCAGAAAAAAAAAAAAAAAAAAGCAATTGGTTAGGCAAGCAGAATGACAACTACAGTTAAAGTTCCCAACTATCTAATAAATCAACCTTGGGTTTACAGAAAACAATTTAATTAAAGACATCTAAATAAGCCCAAGTTGAAAAATAAAGACTGGTACCAGAGAGAAATAGGGTAGTGCATCATTTCATGCTAGTCCCAAAAAACCATCAGTAAAAACAAAGGAGCAAGAAATGAAAATATCCCTTCCCTTGCCCTCTTACCTATAATTCTATCTATAATTTTTAACTACCAAGAAGTGATTACATTTCTCTCAGAATAAAACTTCCATTCTGACCAAATTCATAAAGCTGGCACTCCTAAACTTAGCACTTCTCCTTACATTTCTAACAGCTGTAGTATTAATCACATTATAAAACTCAAGTAGAAATTTTAAATCTAATGTAAGACTGGGGAGTGGCGAAAGAGTAGAAGAGAAACCACAATTTGAGTAAAGAGTAAAGGCAGAAAGAAGAATAACAGATGAACTGCCTCTACCCTCTTTGTCTCTCTTTTTTTTTTTTTTTTTTGAGACAGAGTCTCACTCTGTTGTCCTAGCTAGAGTGCGTGCCGTGGCATCAGCCTAACTCACAGCAACCTCAAACTCCTGAGCTCAAGCGGTCCTCCTGCCTCAGCCTCCCGAGTAGCTGGGACTACAGGCACGTGCCACCATGCCCGGCTAATTTTTTCTATATATTTTTAGTTGTCCAGATAATTTCTTTCTATTTTTTTTTTAGTAGAGACATGGTCTCACTCTTGCTCAGGCTGGTCTCGAACTCTTGAGCTCAAAAAATCCACCCGCCTTGGCCTCCCAGAGTGCTAGGATTACAGGAGTGAGTCACCGCACCCCACCCTCCTTTGTCTCTTAATTGCTAGGTATCAAATTTTACTTAGGGCAAGATTTTTCTTTTTTTTTTTTTCTTTTTTTTTTTGAGACAGTGTCTCACTCTGTCACCCAGGCTGGAGTACAGTGGCATCATCACAGCTCACTGCAGCATCAAACTCCTGGGCTGAAGCAATCCTCTTGTCTCAGCCTCCCAAAGTGCTAGGATTACAGGCGTGAGCCACCAAGCCCAATTAACATTATTTAAAATTATAAAATTTAAATGCTATTCTCTGGAAAATCAAATAAAAGGCATAATGCAGATCAAATAATAAGAAAAGTAGGTCATTTTAATAGCTTCTGTTCTGAAAGCTTCTTACTAATTTTGATTCCTAGCACCTAGCATGATAAGCATTCAGTTTATGAACTGATGCTAAAAAAGAAGTAATTTTCTTACCTGGAGTTTAAAACTGTTTGCAATTTTTTAAATCTATATTTTGTTCAATAATTTAAAGAAAAAGATCAGCAATTGTGATATTAAACCTGAAGAGTTGTAAAATCTAATCTGTTAAAATGCTGAATTATCTTGGACCAACAATTTGCCACTCTCCTCTTAGCTCTACTGTTGTTTTTCATGGTAATATTAAAAAAAGGAGTCATATTATCCTTACTGAGGGAGAAATGAAGGAGAAATCCAAATCTAAAATGAAAAAGATTAGGATGCACCTAAAAGAAGTTACAAGTAAACAAGAATTCCATCTATCCTTAAGAAATCCCTAGTTGTTAGTATTCATTCACATTACAGAAAAAGATTCTCTGCTTTAAGACTTCTACAAAGAATTTCTTTTAAAGGGAAATCCTCCACTGCAGTTATATGTTTAAGAAAACTACATGCTACTTCAGATAGGATAATAGGTGGAGAACTTAAACTAACATTTTAGAAAGCATATAAAGAGCAACCCAAAAGTCAAAGAGGAAAAAAACAGTCTTAAAATTGCAAAGTCAGGCCCGGCGCAGTGGCTCATGCCTATAATCCTATTGATCTGGGAGGCCACGGCAGGTGGATTGCTTTGGATTGCTTGAGCTCAAGAGTTCAAGATCAGCCTGAGGAAGAGCAAAATCCTGTTTCAATTAAAATCAGAAAAAATTAGCCAGGTATGGTGGCGCACACCTGTAGTCCCAGCTACTTCGGAGGCTGAGGTAGGAGGATCACTTGAGCCCAGGAGTTTGAGGTTGCTGTGAGTTAGGCTGATGCCACTGCACTGTACCCAAGGCGACAAAGTGAGACTGTCTCCAAAAAAAAAATTGCAAGTCAAGTCCATGGAAAAGCAATTTAACTGATAACATCTATTTCTTTAATAAATAAATTTTTAGATTACCAATATTATTGCTGTTTGATCATTTAAATAAAGGGAAGTTGTTTTTTTTTTTTCTGAGACAGTCACACTCTGTTGCCCAGGCTAGCGTGCAGTTCAATCTCCTGGGCTCAAGTGATCCTCCTGCCTTAGCCTCCCAAGTAGCTGGGACTGTAAGTGCATGCCACTGCACCCGGCTAACTTTTCTATTTTTAGTAGATGGGGTCTCACTCTTGCGCAGGGTGGTCTTGAACTCTTGAGCTCAAGCGATCCTCAGGACCTTCTTGGCCTCCCAGAGTGCTAGGATAACAGGAGTGAGCCACCGCACCCGGCCTGATATCTTATTAATATTTTGAGCCTCTAATAACCAAATGATATTTAAATATGTTGATATTTTTGAAGATACATAATTTTTTGTTTCTCTTCAATGTCATCAAGTTAAAAAAATTTAAATAGAAAATCCCTTGAAAATATCTGAAAGTCCTACTGTTTTTGTCCATACAACTGCCTGCCAAAAATGGCAAAAACATCTTTTGCCAGATTCCATCATTTTTCTGTGGCTATATCATAATATCTTACTTTACCTTCAAAGTTTAAAATTTGGACAATTAAGCACTTTCTGGAATAAGTTATACTGGCTAAACTTCTACTTGGTAACTGTTCTTTAAAACAATACAATATTTAAACAAAAGATGACCACTTTCAATCTCCAGGCAAACAAATTTAAGTTGCATAATTTCCTAACAGTATGAATTCTTGAACCCTAGAAATAAATGTTGAGGAAAGTCCTAAAGAAAAAGAAAACTGAAATGGAATGTTTAAGCAGAGTTCTGCCTGAATAGACAAAGAACTGAGTAATATCTTGAAGTTCCTACCAAGCTATCTTAATTGCATGCAGGTCACCACTAATCTGGTGATGTATGTTAAAAATTGATCATTAAATTTCCTTTAAATTATATCTTTTGAAATCAACATAAGTATCTAACATAAAGTAGAGGTGCTATAATGAAGTGGCTGAGAACATGAGCTTTGAAGTCAGATCTATGTTTGAAACATTGCCCTTCTATTAGCTGTGTGAACTTAAGTTACGTAGCTTTCCTCAGCTTGTTCACTTATAAGAAAAATAGTAGTACTCATAGGATTGTTATAAGGACTTATTATTTAGTATATGCCACATCATTATTCCTCTGTCACCCAGGCTGCTGGAGTTGGAGTACAGTGGCCTGATCATAGCTCACTACAACCTTAAACTCCTGGGCTCAAGGGATCCTCCCACCTTAGCCTTACCAGGACCTGGGACTACAGCGCACGCCAACATGCCTGGCTAATTTTTTTTGTTTTTTGTAGAGACTGCATATCGTTATGTTGCTCAGGCTAGTCCTGGCCTGAGCCTCTAGCAATCTTCCTACTTTAGGTCTTCCAAAGTGCTAGGAATACAGGTATGAGCCCCGTGGCCAGCCTAGATAATTAATCCCTTCATCATGTTATATGCATTTTAAAACGGAAAAAAAGTTGCTATGTATGTGTACAGTCGTCCCTAGGTCTCCTGGCAGGAAGGTGGTATAAATGATTCCAGGGCCCCTAAGGATGCTAAAGTTCCTTATATATAAAATGGCATAATATTTGCATATAACTCACCCACACCCTCCAATATACTTTAAATCATCTCTATTTATAAAATCTAATATAACATAAACACTATGTGAATAGTTGCTACACAGTATTTTTATTTGTATTTTTTATTGTTGCATTATTATTTCTTATTGTTTTCTCCCAAATATTTTTGATCCATATTAGGTTGAATCCAAGAAGGCGTAACCCACAGATAGAAGGGCAACAGGCATATCTCATTTTATTGTACTTGGCTTTATTGTGTTCTGAGGATATTGCATTTTTTACAAATTAAAGGAGTGTGACAACCCTGTATCAAGCAATCTATCACCACCATTATTTCAACAACATGTGCTCATTTTGTGTCTCCATCCACATTTTGGTAATTCTTGCAATATTCCAAATATTTTTATTATTATTATATCTGTTATGGTGAACTTTGATATTACTATTGTAATTGCTTTGAGGTGCTACAAACCACATCCATATAAGATGGCAAACTTAATAAATGTTGTATGTTCTGACTGTAACACCAACCAACTGTTCCCAGTCTCTCTCCCTCTCAGATGTCCCTATTCCTTGAGATACAATATTGAAGTTAGTCTGATTAAGAACCCTACAATGGCCTCTAAATATTCAAGTGAAAGGAAAAGTCACATATCCCTCACTTTAAATCAAAAGCTAGAAATGACTGGGCTTAGTGAGGAAGGCATGCAGAAAGCCAAGACAGGCCAAAAGCTAGGCCTCTTGCCTCAATTAGCCAAGTTGTTAATGCAAACGAAAAGTTCTTGAAGAAAATAACAAGAGTTATTCCAGTGAACACACAAATATTAAGAAAGCAAAAGAGTCTTATTGCTGATATGGAGAAAGTTTTAGTGGTCTGGATAGAAGATCAAACCAGCCACAACATTCCCTTAAGACAAAAGCTAATCCAGAACTAGGTCCTAATTCTCTTAAATTCATTGAAGGCTGAGAGACGTAAGGAAGCTGCAGAAAAGTTTGAAGCTAGCACAGGTTGGTTACAAGGTTTAAGGAGAGAAGCTATTTCCCTAACATAAAAGCACAAGGTGAAGCAAAAAGTGCTGATGTAGAAGATGCAACAAATTATCCAGAAGCCCTAGCTAAGATAACTGATGAAAGCAGCAACACTGCACAACAGATTTTCACTATAGACAAAACAGCCTTCTATTGGAAGATGCCACCTAGGACTTCCATAGCTAAAGAGGAAAAGTCAATGCCTGGCTTCAAAAGACAGGCTGACTCTACTGCTAGGGATTAAGGCAGCTGGTGATTTTAAGTTGAAGCCAATGCTCATTCACCATTCTGAAAATCCTAGGGCCCTTAAGAATTATGCTAAAGCTACTCTGCCTGTGCTCTAGAAAGGGAACAACAAAGCCAGGATGACAGTATATCTGTTTGTAGCATGGTTTACTGAATATTTTAAGCTCTCTGTTGAGACTCAATGCTCAGAAAAAGATTCCTTTCAAAATATCACTGCTCATTGACAATGCATCTGGTCACCCAAGAACTCTGGATGAAGATGTACAAAGGAGATTAATGTTGTTTTCATGCATGCTAACAGAACATCCATTCTGCGGCCCGTCCATCAAGGAGTCATTTCAACTTTGAAGTTTAAGAAATATATTTTGTAAGGCCATAGCTGCCATAGATAGTGAGTTCTCTGATGTATCTGGGCAAAGTCACCTGAAAACCTTCTGGAAAAGATTCACCATTCTAGACGCCATTAAGAATATTCATGATTTGTGGGAGGAGGTCAAAATACCAACATTAACAAGAGTTTGGAAGAAGTTGATTCCAACCCTTATAGATGTCTTTAAGGGGTCCAAGACTTTAATAGAAGAAAGAAATGAATATGTGTGGAAATAGCACATCAGAATTAGAAGTGGAGCCTGAAGATGTGACTGAATTACAGCAATCTTATAAAATTTTAATGGATGAGAGTCTGCTTCATAAACATAAGCAAAGTCATTTCTCAGGATAGAATCTACTGTTGATGAAGCTGTTGTGAACATTGTTGAAATGACAACAAAGTATTTAGAGTATTATATAAACTTAGTTGATACAACAGCAGCAGGGTTTGAGAGGACTGACTTCAATTTTGAAAGTAGTTCTACTTTGAGTAAGATGCTATCAAACAGCATCACATGTTACAGAGACATCTTTTGTGAAAGGAGGAGTCAATTGATGTGGTAAACTTCACTGTTGTCTTATTTTAAAAATTTGCGACAGCCACCCAAACCTTCAGCAACCACCACACAGATCAGTCAGTAACCATCAACACTGAGACAAGACGCTCCACCAACAAAAGGCTTACAACTCACACTGAAGGTTCAGATGATAGTTAGCATTTTTTAGCAATGAAGTATTTGTAAATTGAGTTATATGTATCATTTTTTCAGATATGTGCCATTGCACATTTAATATTTATAGGACAATGTAAATATGACATTATATGCACTGGGAAACCCAAAAATTCATATGACTTGCTTTATTACAGTGGTCTGGAACCAAACCCACAGTATCTCTAAGGTAAGGCTGTACAGTAACGCATCACTTAATGACAGGGATACATCCCGAGAAATGCTTCATTAGGTCATTTTGTCATTGTGTGAACATCACAGAGTGTGCTTACGCAAATCTAGCCTACTACACACCTAGGCTATATGGCATAGCTGCTCCCAGGCTACAAATCTGTACAGCATGTTACTATATCGAATACTGTAGGCAACTATAACACAATAGTAAGTATCTGTGCATCTAAACATAGAAAAGGCACAGTAAAAATACAGTATAAAAGATAAAAAATGGTACACCTATATAGGGTACCTTACCATGAATGGTGCTTACAGGACTAGAAGTTGCTCTGGGTGAGTCAGTGATTGAGTGGTAAGTGAATATGAAGGCCTAAGGTTCCCGTATACTACTATAGACTTTGTAAACACTGCAGAGTACACTTAGACTACACTAAATCTATTTAAAAAAAAAAAAAATCTTTCTTCAATGATAAATTAATCTTGGCTTGCTGCAACTTTTTAACTTTATAGACTTCTAAAAATTTTAACTTTTGACTCTTTTGTAATAACACTTTGCTTAAAACACACATTGTATAGCTATGCACAAATATTTTCTTAATTTCCTTAATCTTAAGGATAAGATCTTTTAATCTTAATCTTAATAATAAGTCTTTTCTTTAAAATTTTGTTTTACTTTTAAACTTTTGTGAAAAACTAAGACACAAATACACACATTGTCCTAGGCCTACAACAGGGTCAGGATGATCAATATCACTGCCTTCCACATCCACATCTTGTCCCACTGAAAGGTCTTTGGGGGCAATAACATGCATGGACCTGTCATCTCCTATGATAACAATGTCTTCTTCTGGAATACCTCCTGAAGGATCTCCCTACGGCAGTTTTTTGTTTGTTTTACTTTTTCTTTTTGTATTTAGAGTTTCCCTCTGTGGCCCAGACTAAAGTGCAATGGCATGATCAAAGCTCATTGTAGCCTCAAACTCCTAGACTCAAGTGATCCTCCCGGCTTAGCTTCCCAAGTACCGGGGACCACAGGCATATGCTAACATGCCCAGCTAATTTTATTTGTTTTTTTAGAGACAAGGTCTCACTATGTTGCCTGGGCTACTCTCAAACCCCTGGCTTCCAGCAATCCTCCTGCCTCAGCCTCCTGAGTAGTTGGAATTACCAACATGAACCATCATGCCAAGCTAGAAGGCTGTTTTATAGTTAACTTTTTTTAAATAAGTAGGAGTATACTCTAAAATAGTGATAAAATTATAGTACGGTAAAAACTAGACAAAAGGAATTTTTCAGCTCCATTATACACTTATGGGACCTCTGTCGTATATGCGGCCTGTCATTGACCGAAACATCATTATTTGGCACATAACTATATATGTATATATGTAAAATTTAAGGTGTTTTTAACATATAACCACACAAAAGAGCTCTACATTCTTAGAATTCTTTATTTCATAACTATAAAAGAGTTATTTTCTTACATTCTGTGAACATAAATGGCTTCCTAGAATCCCAAGATACTGTTAGGGAAGGAAATAAATAACTAAAAAACATAAGTTATCTTAATAACTCTACCTAACATAAATCTAAGTAAACCTCATAATAACATGTTTGCATTAAAATAAAGATCCCTTCATAAGTTTAACCTCAGTTTATAAATTTAAACATTCTCAGCTTCGTTTAACTTAATAGTAAATACTCTGCCCTCTATCACTTACATAATTTTTAAGTCAATAAAAATTAAGTAGTAATAATCAATAATTCCATACTATAATATAGCTTTTAGAGATAATGATGTTTATAGCCTTGTATCCCTTTCTTTCACATTTAATATCACAACTGAATTGAAACATATCAACTTTTGTTGGTATGTTAAATATTTTAACATAGATTTTGAGAAAATAAGAAAATTACTAAAAAGAGCATAATATATTAGGCAACAAATTTATTCCACTCCAAAATTGTTTTCTGTTGTTTTAAAAATAAAACCCTACTTTATATTAGCTCGAAATTTAAAAGAACCTGTGGGTTCCTTTGCAAAGTTGTTTGTGTTACTGTAAAATTTTAAGTCATTCCCAAACTTATTTATACAAGCTGAAATTTTGCCATATCTGCTTTCCTTAAATAAAGGTGTATCTCTATGGGAACAATCAGATATACATAAAATGTAATAAACAGAAATTAGATAAAATGATATGTTAGTGAATACTACTGTACTCTTGTCTTCCCCCAAGAAACACAGTATATTGAAAAAAACACCAGTACAGCTTGGATCAATCACATAACCTTTCTAAGACCTACTTTCTTCATCAGTGAAAGAGGATTAATACCTTGCAAGTTTATTTGTTCAGGATTAAAGAAACTGTATGAAATTTACAGTGTGCTAACATATAATGGATAGTAAATAAATGATGGTTATTATTAGTAATAAAAAACAAGCTGATTTGCTTGCTCCATCAGTTGCACTACTGAAGAAGTGCTCAGTTTCATATAAAACAAAAAATTATATACAAGAGGCAGGTAGTTAAGTCCTTATCCATAAAAACATCAACCTTATTGTAAAGGTAAGGGGGTTTAAATATTTGTGATGGCAATGTAACCACACCTGAATGCAAACTGGGACATTCCTAATCTAGCAGGTCTTGCCAGTAGTATTTTTTAAGGCACCGAGGCTGGTCTAGTTTAAACTTGTTTTCTCATTACAGGTATAGAAATAAGATTAGCAAAACAGGGATGGAGAATGTAAGGCCAGTCATAGTGAATATGAACAGAAGTTAGGACTCTGTCATGGGGAAAAGCCGGATAACTAGAAAAATTAGAAAAAGTGGAACAGAAGTGAAAATGAGGCTGTTCAAACTATATTAGTATGAACCTGGGTATCTTATTATAAAAGCAATACTTCTGCCCCCAACCACTGTACATTAAACTGATATTTCACCAGTATCTTACATTAGTAAAAAGGGAGATTTCTGTAAAACTATTTTCAATATACGATAATGGGTTATTTTAAGGATAAATTTAACTACTAGATTCTTTGTATGCTGAAAAATATATGCAGCTCTTTCTATACTGAAACCTGGGTCTCATAGAAAAATAAGGTTGAGAGAATAAAATGAAACACACGGCCATTGTGTTGGACCTTTCAGTATAAGCTAACAATCAATACCTTATAGAGGGAGCAAAACATTCAAGAATAAAGCCAAAAAGTTCAAGTCACTTCTATTTTTGTACTTTCTGATTCTTTCATTTTTCATAATGTTTAAGAGAGTATAAAGACTGATCCTTAGCTATATTAGAAACTCATTATAACAGTTCATAATAGCAGAAATTAGTTTTTAAAAAGAGGAAGAAAAGATAGACAGCCAGATGCCGAAAGGTTCTTGTCATAGTCTCTTCTAGCAGATAACCTTCCAGAAAATGGGAGATCTTCACTACAACAAGGCTCTATTACAATCAACCTTTATTATCCAGTACTTTGCACGTGTGTATTATAATAATAACCGATGGTCAAAAACAAGAACATCAGTTCTTCTAAATTATCAGAGATTAAACTAGTAATATATTTAATTGATGTTCCATGTCAACTATGTTTATGATATTTTGTGTGATACAATAAGTTCCTTGAAAACTCATCATCCAAGTTGGTTATTACATTCTCCTCTGTAATATGACCATTCACTAAGTTTAGAAAACAGCAAAACAGCTCTTCTTATTATAAGTACGTGAAACAGATAAAAGTTATGTGGTTTCAGAAGACTGGTCAAACATTCTAAACAAGAAGCTTAAATATTATTTTCAAATAAAACCAGGAACAAGGATGACTATGGAAGAAAACAGAAATGACAGGACTATAAAACAAGGCAACAGAATTCTAGAGAAAGAACACAAGAAAACTGAGAAAGAAACACAAGGATTCATACAGATTATGAGTATGTACACTACTCAGGATTCTCTAAATTCAAATTGAGTATACGCTAAATTTTTTCTAGTAGGCACACTTCATTTCTTGAATGTTTCCAATTAATTTCAGCAGGACTCTTAATATTATGCAGACAAGAATAGTGTACTACCGTTACCTCTTTTGGTATATTATTTGGCAAAATCAAACGAAAGTAAAAAGATTGTTCAACTTCTTTTTCCCCCGCTTTTCAAAGTATAAATATACTGGGCTGAAAAATTTCTAAGTTACTAACTAAAGAAATGCTATAAAACCATACTTTAAAATAGTATGAAGAAAACTAAAATAAGACCAAATGGGCCTTGACCGACTGAGTATATTTAATTCCCATTATTGATAATCATCAGCATCATGCAAAAAAATTTCCACCATTAACATAACTGACTAGATTGTTGGCCAATAACCAAATAAAATATCAGAATTTTCTGAAAAAGTATATGAAACATTTTAAATGTTCTAGTGGCCAATGTCTCAGCCTGTACAGAAAATGTTATCACATACTTAGCCTTACTATTTTGATATTTACATTAATACTGCATATAATAGTTGTACATACACTTGACATAATATGTATTATAATAATTTATAAGAAACACTTACTGGGTAAATTTTTTGGAGGGATGGAAGGATGGGTTCAGGTAGGGCTATAAAAAGAAAAAGTTTAAAGCTTCCGTGATTCACATGATTCAATTTACAATGCAATAATCTGTCAGCTACACCCCAGGTAAGAGACTACAAGGGTTTATGCTAAAAATTCAACAGTTTTCATATATTTCATGAAATTAATCCTAATCCCTAAACATTCAAATTTAAAATATATCAAAGTTGATAACTGAAGATTTTCTTAATAAACTATATATTCCTATGTAAACCAACATTCCTTATATGGTTTTAGAATAATAGGCTATCAGCAAAAGGATACATGTCATCTGGTCTAACATGAGACATACACACAAAATAAGCAAGACAAGGATTGTTCTACAGATACTAAATGGACATTGCAAAGATGGAAGTAGCTATCAAAAAATATAATTTTAAAAGTATAGGCCAGGGTTGGTGGCCCACGCCTATAATCCTAGCACTCTGGGAGGCCGAGGCGGGCGGATCACTTGAGCTCAGGAGTTCGAGACCAGCCTCAGCAAGAGCGAGACTCCGTCTCAAAAAAAATTAAATAAATAAATAAAATAAAATAAAATAAAAAAGTATAGTTCATTGATACTATATTATGGGAGAACAACAGTTCTATCATAATTGTCACTATTATTTTATTTCCACAATATCAAAACTGAAATAGTTCCAGGAAATTGATGTACTTCAAAATTAAAATAAATAAAATAAAATAGAATAAAAGAAAATCTGAAAGAAAATCTTCAACTTCATTAATACATTTTTTAAAAGAAAACCTCAGTAAAAGTTAGAAATCAAAATCAGGAGATTTGCACCAATCTGCTATAAAATTAAATTTCACACAAAGCAATCATTATCCTCATGTTACCACCGTATTTTTTGTCATTCTTCACTATTCAATAGTTTTAAACAAATCCAATCTCATGAAATGCATTAGCAGTGATTTCACATCACTATAATGTAAGTGGAATAATATAAAAAAGCAAAGTGTCTAATATTCATAAGAAATAACTATAAAATATGATGTGCTGAGTATGGCAAAATGTAAGTAATATTTTCAAGATTTCTTTAGTATTAGAGAAGCCAAATATATTACAATATGATATGCTTTGTATTTAAGAATTAGAAACACATTATATATAATTAAATAAACTCGATAACAAAGAATATTTAATTCACTTTTAATTTGCTGTTTGGCAAAAACTTTTAAAGTGACTTCTGGAATACATCCATGTACATGTAATCAACCATTATGACCAACTTACATGGTCTTCAACTATAATTACAAGGGGATAAATTCCTACCACTTAGTATAAAGTAGGATGCTTTATTTAAATCTCCCTTCCGTATCAAGCTTCATCCCCAAGTTGAAAACTGGAATAAAATAAAATTCTGTGACAGCCTGTACATTTTCAGTATACAACTAAAAATATTAGGAGGAAAAAACTCACTCATTACTTACCAGAATCACTCTTAGGAAGTAAGATATATTTCTACATTCTGACCCCAGACATTCAAATGCTCAAAATTCCAGAAGACACTTCAAGTAAACTCAAGCCCCAGTCACTTTAATTCTAAATGTCTCTACATTTATATAACACTTTTTAATGGTTTTCTTATAGTTTTAGCTTTAATATAGAAGTCAAACTGGAAAATCTTATTAGAAAGTAGTTTACTTAAAAACCTGAATTTCTTTCCCACTGAATATTCCAGTAAATTAAAATTACAATAAAAGGATTAATAAAGATTATAGAGAATTAGAATAAAGAAATTTTAGCTCATTCTAAAAGGATAACAAGAATGCTAGGAGAGAAAAACAAATACTAACCACTTGTTAAGGATTTTTCAACGGACAAAAAAGCCTTTCTAGAACTAAGCAATTTGGAAGCTTGGAAGCAGGGATATTACTCAGTAAATTCTTTGTCTTACAACCTTCAAGATTTCTAAACACTAGTCATTAGAGAAACAATTAGTGTACTATGGCAGTTATTATTAACACTGTCCTGAAATTAATTTCAAAGAGTTCAATAATTTAAATGTTCATCTTTCTTCAAAGCAATATAAATTCTAAAACAATCTGGCTATATCATGTATTCTGACTTCAGAATTTTGGACCATAGGTTTAATTTTTAGTTTCTCTCTCAAAAGCAAAATAAGTGGGGGGGAAGGAGAAAAGAAACAAAGAAAGAAAGAAAATTCATTATTCCAGTAATGCCTCAAGTATAGCTAATCTACCAAGATTTTACTTTGCTTGCAGTTCAGATGAAGACTTGCTGATCAGGAACTCACAAATTTATACCCATAAACTTTGTATATGGATTTATCAAAAATTCAACTATGAAAAAAGTAGATTGGCTGGGAGCAGTAGCTGATGCCCATAATCCTAGCACTCTGGGAGGCTGAGGTAGGAGGATAGCTTAAGGTCAGGAGTTCCAGACCAGCCTAAGAAATAGCAAGACCCCATCTCTACAAAAAATGAAAAATATAGCTGGGCATGGTGGCACACACCTGTAGTCTCAGCTACCCAGGAGGCTGAGGCAGGAGGATTACTCGAGCCCAGGAGTCTGAGATTGCAGTGAGCTATGATGATACTACTGCACTCTAGCTACGGTGACAGAGCAAGACGACTCTTGTCTCCAAAACAAAAACACAACAAAAAAGCTGATTTTCAACAGTACTAAGCAGGCCTGGCTCAGTGGCTCATGCCTGTAACCCTAGCACTCTGGGAGGCTGAGGCGGAAGGATTGTTTGAGCTCAGGAGTTCGAAACCAGCCTGAGCAAGAGCACGAGACTCCGCCTCTACTAAAAATAGAAAGAAATGAATTGGACAACTAAAAATATATAGAAAAAATTAGCCGGGCACGGTGGCGCATGCCTGTAGTCCCAGCTACTCGGGAGGCTGAGGCAGAAGGATCTCTTGAGCCCAGGAGTTTGAGGCTGCTGTGAGCTAGGCTAATGTCATGGCACTCACTCCAGCCAGGGCAACAGAGTGAGACTCTGCTTCAAAAAAAAAAAAAGAAAAGTACTAAGCAACTATTAATTTTTAAAATGCAAGGACAATTTTCAAAGGCCTACTAGACAGTTCTGTACCTGGGAATATGGTAAATATTCCATGAATGTTCATTAATGTTATTATTTCTAACCAATGGATAATTTTGCCTTTATCATTAACTCAATCTTAGAGTGTCATTAAAATCTCTTCTCAATAGGTTTTTCCCCTCATGCTTTGATCAGCCATCTTTTCAAGTACATGTAGTCTATTATTGACTATTAAAATTTATTTCAGGAAAAGCCTTAATCTTTTTAACCTTTCTACATATAGAGTCCCTGTTTCCTACCTCTGTTCATGGCAGAAAAGATATTAAAGCATTTCGTAAGTTAAATAAAAACTTAAAGGTCAATTTAATCCAACTGTTTATGTTACAGATGAGAATATTAAGATCACAGAGGCACAAATAACATGATCCAAATCACAAAAACTAGTTGTTTATGGCAGAGCTGGAACTGCTCAATACACTTTGCAGGCTCTTGTATGTCCTTTCCCCTCATAGTAATGTGATACTGCCAAGAAAAGCAACTACCTATTTTAATCACTCTAATTTCTTCTAGGGAGAAGTAGATTTAATATGCCAGTATAGAGTTACATATTAGCTCTAGGTAGCTGACGTCCTTCAAGACAGAGCTAGGAACAGCTGATTATACTGTCATTAGTTACAAACCACCTCAGTAAATGGGACATTGTCGAAAATATGTTTAACAAAATCTAAACCAAATTTTAACATGATTTCATTACACTGGCAAAATACTAATGTTTAAAATTTTAATTTGCTTGCAAAACCATGCAGGGGCACTTGTGATTAAAGTACGTTTTTCTAAAGAAGTCAATCAAATTAAAGTTTTAATGTAACCAGTAAGAATGAAGAAACAGGGCACATGTTCTGGATGTTTATGTGTGTTAAATGCTTTAGTCAAATCTAATTTTTAAATCACTACTAAAACTATGAATAGTCATTGAATGAATGGTGGTATATGGATGCTATATTAGTCTTTATATTTTATATATATTTTAGAAATTCTTATCTATTCAATTTTTAATAAAAGTGAACTGCAATACACAAGAGGACAGAGTTCGCTTTTAAAAAACCAAATGTAATATATGTTTCAGATTGAACTGCAAAACTGGACAAAAAATGATTAGTGACATATAAAGTAGTATCTAAAACAGTCAGTCATATGTTTCAAATCCTTTTAGAGGAGCAAATAAATCACCAAGCCAGAATATATCAAGATTGGTCCGTAATAAAAAAATACATGTGTTAAGATTAGCTTAAAACATTTTAACAATGAAGAGGAAGATTATATTAAACCTCCGATGACTGATTAATAAAACGCTAGTCCATTTAAATTATTTCAAGTCCCTCTTGATAAGTCAAAACAACTCACTTCATTCTATCATTCAAAGGTAAATATATTTCTTATTTAATATATACTATAAAACATCTACAAGTATAAAGAAAATAAATCCAACTGTCCATAAATAACCCCTGCTAAAATTCTGGCACATATCTTTTCAGTATTTGTATACATATAAACATAAACAACGCATAGTTACTATTTTTAAATAAAATCAGCATCATGGTGTATAAGACTTAATATATAATATTTTCTTATATCATTAAATATCTTAAAAATGATTTTTAGTGGCTATGTAGATTTAATATTACGATAGATCATAATTAATATAACCATTCCCCTTTTCTAGAAAACTTAAGATTACTTCTAATCTTTCATTATTTCAATAAACATCACAAAAAAATAGCTTTATATAAATGTATGTATGTATCATTGATTATTACCTTAGGATAAAATCCTAGAAATAAAATCACTGAGTCAAAAGACACGAATATAAATATTAAAACACTGGTTTCTAGTAGGGTTGTACCAAATTGAGACTCTCACCAGAAGTAAATGAGTGTGAACTCCATTTTGTCATTTTTTAAAACTGATTTTTTAAGGATATTAACCCCACATCTGTAATACATGTTGTAAAATATTTTACAACTAAATTTTTTATTAAAAAATAGAAACAGAGAATTTAACATTATATTCTCTGTCAAGAATGTAGAATACCGAATTCACTCTAAGAGCATACCATTTGCTTTGATGACCAAGGAGAGAATGGCTGATATCCTAGAAAAATTAAGAACATTAACATAAACACTTTGGTCAAATAACGGCACCCTATCTCTAGGCAAAGGTAGGATGAAGATGTGCCTGCAGATAAAATCAAGATTTTTCTTAGGAACTAGCTATAAGTCTACTCCAATTGAGATAAATATGGAAAAATGCTCACAAAATTCCCTACTATAGAGCAAAGTTTCCTGAACTGTGATAAACTGAGAAAATAAAAGTGTGTGTCTGTCTGTCTGTTTCAGAGGTTGAGGGGGATAACAATTATACTGTTTTGGGATGGTCTATCAGTTATTCTGAGATTCTATCCTTACTTTTTTGGTGTTAATATGCACCATCTTTTATGAAGTCACGGTAGGAATCAGTAGCAATTGTTTGGTTCTGATACTTAACAAAATAAAAATTCTAGGTTTTTGTTTTTTTGTTTTTTTTTTTTTTTGACATTTAAGTATTCCTTGAAATCTAAAAGCCATGTCATAATGCACAAGTAAAAGAAGATGTAAAAACCCTATTTACTTAAGAAGACCATGTTTCTGCAGAGGAAAAAACCAAACACACCAATTACAGTCATTCATTTGTCCAGAAACTTTGAAATTAAAAGAACTGAACTTGGCATTTAATGTGTGGCCAGATATACATTTGAAAACCCCTGCAAAGAAAACAAAAGCTGTAAAAAATAAAACAAATATTGACATTAACAATCTTTGGGTATGGAAATACATGGGAAGTTTATTTTTTCCTCTCTCCACTTTTAGTGTATTTTCAGGATTTTCTATATAACCATTTTAATATGACTACATTTTAACTGTTATTTTAAACAATATTTCTGAAACAAAACAGAGAATTCCTGACAACCTATCTCACCTCAGAACTGTTCTTTGTGAAGGCACTGGTAGGACAATCTTTTCTTCTGTCCCTAACTACTTCTATCTTCCTATCAGCAGAAGTCACTCACTATAAAGAAATTCTCAATTTGGGCATCATCTCTCCAATGCCTATCCAAAGAAGCACAGTCTCCCAGGAATTATGTGTTAAACAAAATTGTAATCCCCAACTCTGAAGAATTCTGATCCACATACCAAGGACAGTGTTCCTTTTTCTTTTCTCAGTTTCCAGTATCTTCAGTACAGAAACACTACTACGAGGGCACCAAATCACCTCAACTTTCCAAACTCTGATTTTCCTACTGTCTTTGGCAAAATTGCTAACATTATCTCTGTTATCACTCTCAGAATCTAAATACAAAAAGCATCAATTGAAGCGTAAAATCAATTTATAAATAGGTATTTTTTAAAATGACTGTACTGTAATAATTAATTTGTTACAGAGCATATGATATGCTGATAGTGCTCTAAGAGCTCAATTCACACAATGGTAGCAAAAAGATCACATTTGATTAGCAACCCATGAGTTGTTTAATGATTCATGTTTTAGTAGGTGACAGCTATGGAAATGTTAAGTTTTACATGTGAAGAATGTAAGCTTCATGAAGAAAATAATTATTTTTCTATTTTGTTCACTGCTGTATTCCCAGATCCTAGAGCAATACCTAGCATTTATTTGGTAGGTATTTAATAAATATTCATGGATTAACAAATGAGTATTATAAGTGCTAATATATGTTTTTCCCCCATTACTATAATCTTTGGAAACACATTCTAAACTGTGGAAATACCATCAGCCCAGAACAGATCAGGCCGGAAACATTTTAGTAAATGGTCTTCTACTACATTAGCATCAAATCTTTCACTCAACCTTCACGCCACCAGAAACACATTCAGTTGGGCAGTTAGTCATTCAGCATCTCAGACCATTGGTCTAATAATTACAAGAGAGTATGTGTCCATCTTTAACAACTCTTAGTGTCCAGCTGAGCAGAATGTATAAAATGGCTTAATTGTTACTTCTTGGATTGTTATGTACATAAGATTATTAAATATGAAAATAAAGGTTCCAATCAGATCTGGTTAGTCTGACCTATATTTCTAGGGAACTTTCAATACAGTAAAAATTCTCACACTCATGAATGGCCCAAATTACAAGTGTTCACTTATTACTGTTTGTCACCATGTACGACACAAAAGTATGGTTTTTACCAGAATGGTCTCACAAACAATGGCTAGGTGGATTTGATAAAAATCCGGGGACCAATCTGATACAACAGTCCTGTAAAGATAAAATCTAGTTGGGGAGGGCAGCTCACAGAGATTGAAAGTTTCTTTGGTCAACAGGAAAATCATTTAATTCTTGTCTCAAATGAAAAATAAAAAACATGATGAATGGTGCTTGAGCTTATTTTTATAGGCCTTTTAAACATTCGTCTGCCTCAAGATAATGAGTTCACAATACAGTGGTGAAAGTTCTTTGAACACAGAAGTGACTACAGAATAACTGTCAAAAAATAAAAACAAAGCGCAACTTCTTCATAATGTTTTCCAGGGAATAACATTTCTAAAATATTTGTTCAAAGCAACAAAATATGAAACATGACTTTATAGATCTTACAAAGAACTTTTCAATACAATGCTACTGAAATATAGGGTAAAGAGGGAAAACACTATAATGAAGTTTAACTGCATTTCAGTTTCAAAAATTGGGAAAAAATCCATTATACTTACTTTGTAAATAGTGCAAAACCATCAATACAAGACTATAGCTGTTTAAAGTACCACGACTGGCATCATTTATCTGATGGTGACTTGCCCACTTCTTAATCACCAGCACTAATGGACGAACTCGGTTTTCAACTGAAAGTAAAATTAAAACTTAAAAATGATTAGAAGATATTACAGTTTCTTTAAAAGTTTATATCATTTCCCAACTCCGTGCCAAAAAAAGAGCATTGCCTCCCTGTGTATTAAACACTGTGTTCACCATAAATGTGTCTTACTTCTAAAACTTAGTTTCCTTTTAAAAATTATCAACTATTAAAATGCACTTGATTTACCTATAACTGTAGTATTATATGATTTTAGTGTAGCAACATATGCAAATAAGACAGATTATACTTAAACACAACTAACAAGATGTCACTCTTTACTACAAACATCTTTAAAAAGGAATAAAGAATGAAGAAAAAAACAGAAGCTGATAATTAATTAGAAACAAACCAAAAACTTACGGTATGCGTAAGTTCTGAGAAGGAATGTGTTTCTTATTCCAACAATATTGTTTACATTCAAGTCAAACTCCACACAACTGTTAAAAAAAAAAAAAAAAACAAGCACATTAGCTCAAGTACAAATAAACTCCCTCCCTGATCACTAAATTAACATCCATCTATCCAATGATGCAAAATAGCACGGGCCAAAAGGCCACAGATCTGTTTTTAAAATCAGGCACTCAGAAATAACAATCAATACATACTCAGTATATCATTTTAATGTGATTTGGTATGTATTAAAAACATAAAATAGGATTACTGTTGAAAGATCAGTAACAGTAACAGGGTGGCAAGGTTCCAACCACCCCAAACAAAAGAAATTTTTACATCTTATAATCCCTTTC
Source organism: Avahi laniger (assembly GCA_963575035.1). Classification (NCBI taxonomy): domain Eukaryota; kingdom Metazoa; phylum Chordata; class Mammalia; order Primates; family Indriidae; genus Avahi; species Avahi laniger. The sequence goes on from CAUYSK010113418.1 coordinate 21,814, forward strand.
AGATAAAATTATGTGACCAAAAACACTTCTGAGCAACTTATTAAGTTATATATTCTCAAATAATTTGGAACTATAGCATCATATACTTTAAAACAATAGGAATAAAGAGCCAAACAAAATGCAAGGGAAAAAATAAAAAGCTCCATATACAAAATATATTCCCTCTAAAAAGGCTGGAAAATTATAATATGTCAAATTTACCTACTGGTATCTGGAAAGAGCTATAATACTCAAACACATAACAGAAGAGATATTTTTTTGAAAGCAAAAATATGCAATTCACAACTTAGGAAATAGGAAGAATGGCTAAACCTATAAACAAAAGGAAGGATAATTTTATATGTCAGTTCTACTTATACCAATATAATATGATGTCCAACTTCTGAACACTAAATTTTTCTATGAAAAGACTGCCTAAAATGGAAACTTAACAAATGTTTATTTTTATTACCTAAAAACTAGAAACAAATCAAATATTTAACCATAGGGGAACAGTTAATAATTTATTCACTCAATGAAATACTATAAAGTCATTTAAAAAACTCCACAGAATATTTAATAATATAAGCAATTGTTCATGAGATATGAGTGAAAATATATGATCTCAATTTTACTTTTAAAAACTCCTACGCATTCATAAGCACAAAAAAGAGACTGAAAAGTTTATAGCAAAATGTTTTGTTTTGTTTTTCCAAAATCCAAAACTTGCAGTGTTGACATATACCAAAATGTTAATCTCAGTTATGTCTGCGTGTTAGGAGTAGAAGTTTTACTTTATTTTTTTGTTTTGTTTTGTTTTGTTTTGAGACAGGGTCTCGCTCTGTAGCTCAGGCTGGAGTGAAGTGCAGTGGCCTCATTATAGCTCACTGCAGCCTCGAACTCCTGGGCTCAAGCAGTCCTCCTGCCTCAGCCTCCAGAGTAGCTGGAGCGCATAGAGTATAGGCATATATGCCCAGTTAATTTTTCAGTTTTTTTTGTAGAGATGAGGTCTCACTCTTGCTCAGACTGGTCTCAAACTATTGGCCTCAAGCAATCGTCCCACCTCAGCCTCCCAATGTTAGGATTACAGGCATGAGCCACCGTAGCCAGCCAGTTTTTTTTTTTTTTTACGGTTTGTATGGAGAATTATGAAATGGTGCTTATAAAGAGTGCTTAACAACAAAAAATGTTTGTATAATAATCTTAAATGGAAAAATAAAACTTTATGTAACTATGACTACAGCCATACATTAAAAACAATTATAATTAGCTAATATTATAATAACTTTATGTTTTATCTCCCTATATTTTCATATCTTTGTGTTTTAAGAAACTCTTAACACTATCTACTTGGCAGAAATTCAATAAATATTTATAGATTTGATGGATGTTTAGATGAAGGAAAAGAAAGGCTTCGGCCAGGCATTAAGGTTTGTTTAAAATATGTTTATTCAGTCAATTCTATTCACAGTAGGTATGTTCTATGAAGTCACTGCAAACACTGAATTAGTGAGTACTGTACCATTGCTTCTAGGGCAAACAGTATCAAGTTTCTGTCAGCCTGGTCACAATATTTTCATAAACTGATCAATACATAACCTTGTTTAATGTTGTGTCTCTGGTTAAAGACATTTTATTTAATATATACAGTTGATTCATTAACAGTGAACTCATGGCCAAGAGCACTGTAACTCATGCCTGAAAAAAGCCTATCTAATTTTCTCCACAGTACACATCATAGCCTTCTTGCACTAGGGGACAGTAGACAATACCTCAGCACTATGTTTGGGGGCCATTCTAAACAGCAAAAGAGCACAGAATGTGAAAAATATGGCAATAATTAGACTGTGAGAGGGACATTTGTTTGCAGTAAGAAGCTGAAACAAGAAGGCAGAGCATCACTTCATCCTATCTCAGCTGGGAACATGGTACTGGGCAATTCAAAATTTTTGCCCCTCTGTGCTATATCCAAGAACAACCACTAAAGCATATGACTATTGACATAGGGAAGCTACAAAAAAATTTTACCAAGTAGGCGAATTTGTAAATATCGAATCCAGGAATAATAAGGATCAACTGTGTGTGTTTATACGTATAATTTAAGTATTACTTTTGTAAAAGTAAACTAGACAAACCTGATTTATCACAATCCCATTTTTAGAAAATAATTATAAATCTTTTTTCATTAATAAAATAATCAACACCTATTTACATTTTATAGTCAGATATTATATGAAAGATCCTAATACCAGTGCCCATAAGAAATTCAGAACCAAAACTGGTAGAATATATAGATGAATATAAGTCTTGACCGGAACAACTGTAAGTATATCTTCCTGTGCTTCTTTTATATTTATTACTCTAGGTATTACATGTATCTTTCATTAAAATGAAACATAATTTGTTTAATCATAATTATATTTACAACAGACCTTAAGCTATATTCTTTAGAATGCATTACATTTCCAAAAGGCAAGAAATCATTTAAAAATCTAAAATACAAATATGTAAAAATTCTTTAAATTGAATAGTCTCAAATACTCAAAATGTCAAGCAGAATAACTAAGTACAGTTAAGCATGAGAAAGAATTGTTCTATTTTTAAAAATCATTTCAAATACTAAGTGATTTCTAAAAACTGAAGATAAGCTGTTTGCTATAACATACATTTCTTGATTATCTATATCAGATGAATATCTAAATATGATCTAAAAGTAACTGAATAAAGAGAGTTAAATAATTACTTACCTGACTTTATCCCTGAACTTCACAATTGGCACTTTTGCTCGAATCAGCTGAGGTCTCTCAATGTAGCCAGCTGAAAGATAAAAGATAATGTCAATATATGCAAATGTTTCCCAAATTTATAGTGTCCCAATGCACATTTCTTAAAAATAGTATTTTACTAAGCTAAAACAATTTAAGAAAATGTTGTCTTTAATAAAGCAAGAAAATAAGTGAAGACATTATTGAATTCTTCTAAGACTAGAGGGTCCAGTAATTCCTTACCCTACCATTTGGAGGCTTTACATTAAGGCTATTTTCAGAAATGTGGCCTAATATCTAATAGTATCTACAAAGAAGTTTAACAGAGCATTATGAGGGCAAAAAAATATGTAGGCCAGAGGTAGAGGAATAGCTAAATTCTCAGATAGCACAGAATAAGATATTACAAAGAGTCTTAAATGTAGAAATGCTTTGCAACATGATACATGGGCTAGGACACATTCACTTAAGTATGATCTCTACAAGGGAAAATTACATATATACATCTTTTTTTATTCCATCAAACTTTTCAAAAAAATTTTTGAGTTGAGATTAATAATGTTCATTGTATAAAATTAAGAAAATACAGAAATATGTAATACAGAAATCATAAAATGAGTCATTTTTTTAATTTGTAAGTACAGAAAATTTCTTTAAAAGCTTGAAAATTATGTTATAATGTTTCCAATACCAAAATTATAAAATAAAATTTATGTGCAGGAATTCAGTGAGGTTTAAGGAAAAATAAGATTACAGTTAAAAGTTTTGAAACAAGTACAGGTTCTGACATCAACAAACTATGCTCCAGGCATGTTACCGAACCCACTGATCGTAGTCTCTTCAACTATTAAAAACAATAACCAAAAGGGGAAAAAAAACCCTTCATTTCAATTAGATGATCTCTGAGGTCTCTTCCATTTTTAGTATTTTATGATTCTAATAGTAGCTATTAAAAATCCACTTAAGGTATGAATTACTCTTTTATTTTACAGAGGTGAAATTTTAAGTTGGCTGAAATAAATCATTTGATTTATTTCTCCCCTACAATGGATATAAGTTGTTCAAGGGCAGCAACTGGTTACTTGACTTTGTATTTTCCAGCTCAAAGCTTAGTACATAATAAGTATCTGTTAAACAAATGAACAAATGTCTTTCCAGTATCACACAGTTAGTGTGGCTTCAACTTTCTACAACATTCTGCGAAAGTTTAAAAGAAATTATTTGAGATGGCTTAATATATGGATTAAAATCTGTTTAGAGTCAGCTTATTCAAAGAGTAAATTCTTACAATAAAATGGCCTAAGTCAACAATTTTTCTTTTTTTGTAGTTAATGTACTTGGGCCTCCTGTTCAGTGATCACATTTTTAAAACAAGATGCATTTCATAGCAAAACAGATTCATTTCTCTCTCCCTCACATAAAGTCCTTCAGGAGATTCTATGTATCACTCTTGTGGCTTTTCACAGATATTTTGCATTACATCTATTTATATTCATGCCTTAATTTCCCTAAGAGTCTATAACCTTTTGAGAGAAAGAACTAAAACTTATACAGTTTTGAATCCCCCAATGCATTCAGTGGGATATTTTGCAAATAAGCTCAATAAAGACTTGTTGAATAAATGGTCAGTCTTCCTTTTAATCAAAAGTTAAAAGGAATCCATTTGGTAAAAAGGATCCACATTATACCTGCCCTGACCAGAATAAACAATTCTTACCAGAAAATAAAGTGAGAGACATTTTAAATAAATAGTTATGTCATGTGACATATGAACTTGAGGCATGTCAGACTTACAAAGTCTAGTACAGAAGTGTTTATGGACTAAGGTGAGTATATGCCGTGCTTCGGTCTTCTGATTTACCTGAAAAAAATACTGAAAAGTTAAAAATAAAGTGTTTTTCATTATCTTTCTAAGCTTAGTGTTTCATTTTCTTAAAGTATCTGAACAAAAAGAAAACACACAGGGCATAATTTTTTGGCATTATTTTTCAATATACATTAAATTACATTATAGGAAAGGTCAACCTTTAATGCTGTCTTTCAAATCTACTTTTCTAAATCAATTCCTGACTTTAAATTTAAAGTATAATTTTTTAAGAAATTCTGAAACAGCATATATGTCATTTTTTCCTTCAGTATGAAGAGCAATCTTCTTCCAACAAAAATGAAAAGAATTTAAATTTTCTGTAACATATTTTATTTCCCTAATCTAAATTGTAAGCCGCTTAAGGACAGGTTTATATCCATGGTGTTTCAGTTTGAGTATGAGCTGTAACAACAATTTAGACATGTGAATAAAACTGGAGGGCTAGGGGGATGCACCTGAGTGTAATCCAACTGCATGAGAAAGTACTGATCAAAACTCTTGTCTATTTTATCTGAGGATGGGGGAGGGGATGTAGAATGTGTTCTCTATCCTTTCTATCATTTCAGAGTTTTTTAAAGCCTTTCCTTTATATGAGTTCTAAGCCTAGAAAAATAGCAGTTTCTTTCCTGGAATAAATTTTGCTCTGATCTGCAGCAACCAGATGTTATTTTTGTTAGTGGAATAATAAGAACAGTAAAAATATATACTATCATTCAATTGACTTTTTTGTATTTCTGAAGATGTGAAACATAATAAGGCACATTAAAATTATACTGAACTTAATCTAATCTTCGGTAGTTCAGAAGACACCTCAGTATCTTATAGAGGCTGCTTCAGTCAGCATAATAAACATCAATTAGTGTGTTATTAAGGTATACACAAGGGCATCCGTTAACAGGAAATTCAAAAAAACATAATACAAATTGAGTATCCCTAATCCAACAATCTGAAACGCTCCAAAATCCAAAATCTGAAACTTTTTTTTTTTTTTGAGACAGAGTCTTGCTCCGTTGCCCAGGCTAGAATGCCGTGACATCAGTCTAGCTCACAGCAACCTCAAATTCCTGGGCTTAAGTAATCCTTCTGCCTTAGCCTCCCAAGTAACTGGGACTACAGGCATGCGCCACCATGCCCGGCTAACTTTTTCTATATATTTTTAGTTGTCCAGCTAATTTCTTTCTATTTTTAATAGAGACAGGGTCTCACTCTTGTTCAGGCTGGTTTCAAACTCCTGACCTCAAGGGATCCTCCCACCTCGGCCTCCCAGAGTGCTAGGATTACAGGTGTCAGCCACCATGCCTGGCCACTCTGAAACTTTTTTAGTGCTGACATGATGTTCAAAGAAAATGCTTGCTGGAGCATTTCAAATTTCAGTTAGGGATGCTCAATCAGTAAGTATAATGCAAGCAAATACTTCAAAATCCAAAATCCAAAACACTTCTGGTCCCATGCATTTCAGATAAGGGATATTCAACCTGTACTAAACATAATTTGGTTGCTTAAAAAAAAGAAAACAATTAAGTCAAAATATCAGAGAAAAATATATTTAATAAGTCACAATAGTCTTATTTTAAATTTCAGTGAAATCTTTTTGTTTTCCCCAAAATAAGACTCTCAAACCCCACAGCATTTTCAAGGGGAAAAAAAAAGATTAAAAATAGAATCATTAAGAATTCACATGGAGACCGAGTGTGGTGGCTCATGCCTGTAATCCTAACACTCTGGGAGGTTGAGGCGGGCGGATTGTTTGAGCTCAGGAGTTCGAGACCAGCCTGAGCAAGAGCGAGACCTCGTTTCTACTAAAAAAAGAAATTAATCGGACAACTAAAAATATATATAGAAAACATTAGCTGGACATGGTGGTGCATGCCTGTAGTCCCAGCTACTCATGAGGCTGAGGCAGAAGGATTGCTTGAGCCCAGGAGTTTGAGGTTGCTGTGAGCTAGGCTGACGCCACAGCACTCTAGCCCGGGCAAGAGAGTGAGACTCCATCTCAAAAAAAAACAAAAAAAAACAAACAAACAAAAAAAGAATTCACATGGAAAGGAAATATATCAAGAAGATAATACTGCCACATGCCCTTCTTCTCTGCTGCAACCTGGTACTATATCCAACTCAATGACATTTCAAAACAGAGTTCCTTAAAAACACATAGTGAAGCCATCTCACTTTAAAAACTTAGAAATGATAGTTCCTATTATGCTTATTGTACATATGCCTTAAAAGAAAAAGAAGCAATTCCTGGGTTTCCTGGAATTATGGTAAAGAGAAAATCCAAAGAAGTAATTACAACAAAGCAAGTTCTTGTCCTCAATGGTTTTTATATAAAATTTCTTAACTGATTTAACATGAGACACACAGTTGGAATAAATGTTTCCTTACTTACTGGTTCTTCCTTAACAACAAGGCATAAATCACCATCACTGCTCCGGGTACCAAATCCGTTTAAAGAGGATCCAACCAAAAAAAGTCTGCTTTCTAGAGAAAGAGAAAAATTTTATAAGATTATTTAAAATGTAAAATAGTAATACATATAAATAAAGGACATGCAAAATAGGGAAACATACGTGGAAATAACAGCTGAATTTCTCTTTGCAGCTGTGTTCGACAGAGTTCTTTCTTCTTCAAATCACTTATTTGCTGCTGACATGTTTCAAATAACTCCAGTATCTGCTGACTCAGCTTGAATCCACCACCAAAAAAGGGTAAAAGTTTTGTTCAGAAATGTAAAAGTAATTACCATACTGAGAAGAATAAATCAATTCTACTGACAGTATTTTTAAAACAAATATATATTATCTTCTTAACACTTTCCAATACAAAGCTACTGTTACTCAAGTGCAGGTGGAGGAATGGTTTGAAAAACTACATATAAATTTTACAAAGTAAAGTATCATTTATAAGCCACAGAAAAGTACAGTCACAGATAACTCATAACTAGCACAATCCATGGGTCAGCAAAGTACAACAGCTGGTTACTGTTTTTTGGATAGCCCATGAGCAAAGACCGGTTTTTACATTTATATTTTTAAAGAATTACAAAAGCAAACAAATAAATAAGAAGTTGCAACAGAAACCACAGCAGCAGAGCCTACAATAGTTACTATCTGGCCCTTTAAAGAAGTTTGCTCAACCCTTGGTATTCACTCAGGAATACCAAATAAAACAGACTTTAGAAGTCCCTGGTCTTCCATGTTCATGCAAACTACCCTCCTCCCCATTTTTATAACACTACACTAAACCCTGACTTCATGCTGGCATCTACTGACCACCCTATTTATCTACTGTGATCTGGTTCATGCTTTCCCCTCCAGCCCAACTTCTGTCATAGGTGATTTCCTTATCTGTAATGGGCTACATATCACAACATACTTCATCTCTGAACTTTTTTTTACTCCAATATTTTTCACCAGTGTACGGTACCACAGCTATAATGTGGCCTTTACAATAAACTATAACTGCTCTACCTCTGAAATTTTAAACTCTAACATACCATTGGCTTCAATCTCCTGTTTAACACTCACTTTCTTACTCTCCTTATACCTACTCTAGAACCATAAGAGATCTAGATTCCTTTGAATTCTCCCTTTTCTCTCAACCCATCAGTACCTAAATGGTATGATTTCCTTCCCTACGCAATCTGTACCCTGCAGTGCATACCCTGAACCACTCGTGCCTTAGCAACAGTATCCGCTTGTCATGTTCTAGTACCTGTTCTACAAAATAATCTTAGGTCAATACAAAAACCACCTCCTCCGCTCTCACATCTAAGCTGTTATAAGATAAAACTGAAAAAATTAAACCACAAAATTGGAGTCTGTCAAATTTATAGTCTATGGGTCAGTCTAAGGTTGGCCCTTAGCAGCACTTGGCAGTTACTTCCGAGTCTCTGGTTAGATATTGCTCCTGATTTTCACCATACCATTCCAAAATCTTTACTACCTTCCTCAAACCCTCTGAATTTATCTCACTTTCTCAAGCAGATAACGTCACATTAAAGTTTACTAAGAAAATTGAGAATACCAGATATGATATTCCTCAGCCTCCTAACCACAGACCTACAAATTAACATATCTGAATGAAATTTCATCTCTTTATTTCTCCTATCAGACAAACTATCCCCTCGTCCCCTGTTCAAAGCTAATTCCTCTACTAATAATTTCATGGCCAAGCCCTTTGGTCACCTTAAGGGCACAAACACGCCCATTAGTTTTTCGGTCTCACACTTGTATTTTCAATCTCTCCCTCTCTAGGACTTCCACATAGTCCATGACCACTCAAAAGTATCACCCATCATTTAAAACATTTTCTTTTATCACATTTAGAATATTCATTTTAAGAAAGCAGAGGCTTTCTGGGCACCTTGAAAATAAAAGACATAATTTTCCCTCGTGAATTCCAAATATGAGTAGTTAGAGCCAAACACCAATGCAGCAAGACCCGTATGGTATCAAAAACAATAAGAGGAAAAGGAAAGGGATTTTAGTCCTAAAACCAGAACACCCAGAAATCAAATTGCCTATAGGTACTACCTTTTCCCCCAAGCCCCACAAACTGAGGGGTCCAACTAGATGTGGAATAGCAGCCAAAACTGGCAAGGAGCTTCTCAGGCTACGATTCATAATACAAGGGGTCACAGAAAGATAAGAAATCTCAAAGCAAATGACAAAGACAAAGGAATGTGCCAAGCAGAAACTTCCAGGAAGAAAAAACTAATCTAGACAGTACAGGGCCATACGGGCAAAGGTGAGTTCTAGAATGATTCTGATTTCCACAGGGCATATGACAATGTCTGGAAACATTTTTGGCTATAAAAATGGGAGTTGGGAGGGCATCTACCTTCTGGCATCTAGTAGGTAGAAACCAGAAATGATGTCACTGAACATTCTACAATACACAGGACAACTCCCCCACAGCAAAGATTATCTGGCCCAAAATACCAATAGCACAGAGGATAAAAAAAACTCCTGGTCTAGATAAAAGTAGGAAAGTAAAAGAGAAAAGGTTCTCTGAAAGTATATTTCTGAATACCATATAAAACAGAGGAGGAGGAGTCCTAGAGCCACAAAGCTAGGAAAGCTAGCCTGTTCAACCTTCCTCATCTAAAAGTATTACGGAAAATGCCATCTCACTTAAACACAAATAACAGGGGAAAAACACTTGAATCTCAGAAAAGGAGATAAGAATGAGAGAGGAAAGAAAAAAGTATTTGAGGAAATAATGCCTGAAAAAGATTCTAATCAATTCCCAAATTTTTTATAAGAAAAATGAGAATAATAGAGTAACAGTCCTACAGATATTGAAACACCAGAAAGACATGTCCATAAAACTGATGAAATTTTTAACATAATATAAAAACCAAGGCCTTTTCTCTCATGCTTTAATTTTCTTTAAAAAAGACTACTTAAAGTATATACACTAGCAACAAGCAAGTGCAAATTTACTTTTTAAAAAATTGACAACAGCAGGAAAAAGCATGAAATATTTAGAAATATATTCACCAAGAGATGTGTAAGACTTACACATTGAAAACTGTAAAATATTGATGAAAGAAATTAAAGACCTAAATAAATGAAGAGATATACTATGTTCACAGTTCAGAAGACTATTGTTAAAGATGTCAATTCTCCCAAAACTGATCTGTGGATTCAATGCAATGAAAATAAAAAGCCCAGAAACAGCCAAGCATGGTGGCATGTGCCTGTTTTCCCAGGTACTCAGGAGACTCAGCTACTCAGGAGACTGAGGTAGGAGGATCACTTGAGTCCAGAAGTTCAGAGGCGAGACCCTGTCTTGCAAAAGAAAAAAGGAAAAGCCCAAGCTTCTTCTGAAAAATTGATAAAATCATTTTGAATTTTATTTGGAAAGGAAAAGACCAAGAATAGCCAAGAAAAAAAGAAGAGAAGAGTTGGAGCACTTACCCTACCTGACTTCCAGACTTACTATAAAGCTACAATAATCAAGACAGTATGTTAAAAAAAAAAAAAAAAAAAGACAGTATGGCATTGGCCAAAGAAAAAGAACAGAACGCTGAAATATTTATAAATATAATTACTGGAATTTCATTCAAAACTAATGAGGGAGCCAAGTATAAATGAAATAAGATTGGCCAAGGTAGGAGGATTGCTTGAAGCCAGGAGTTTGAGACTGAGAGGACAGGAGTTCAAGATTAGCCTGGGCAATAGCAAGATCCTGTCTCTACAAAAAATAAAAAATTAGGCTGGGCACAGTGGTTCACGCCTGTAATCCTAGCACTCTGGGAGGCCGAGGCGGGTGGATCGCTCAAGGTCAGGAGTTGTAGACCAGCCTGAGCAAGAGTGAGACCCCGTCTCTACCAAAAAATAGAAAGAAATCATCTGGACAACTAAAAATACACATATATAGAAAAAATTAGCCGGGCATGGTGGCGCATGCCTGTAGTCCCAGCTACTCGGGAGGCTGAGGCAGAAGGATTGCTTGAGCCCAGGAGTTTGAGGTTGCTGTGAGCTAAGCTGACGCCACGGCACTCACTCTAGCCCGGCCAACAGCGCAAGACTCTGTCTCAAAAAAAAAAAAAAAAAAGTTCTATTAAGTCATTTGGTTGTTCTAATGCCAGTTCATGGCTCAGTTAGAACTTGTAACTTCTAACTGGGCCATGTGACAATGCGTAATACAAAGTGAACAAAAAGGTACTTATTATTGGTTCACTGTATTAAATGTCATATAAATTCAGATTGATGTAGCCATGTGTGTGGTTCTTCATTTTAGTAACTATCTCTCAGTAAAGTTTGTTTTTTAAAAAAATCTGTTTAATTTCTTTGTTTCATACTATAATTTCCTAATTTATTAAGAGATTAATCTGAATGTGTATAGCAAAAGCATGGTTGAAATAATTTTTTATCACTGCTACATTTCCTAATGTTCTACAAAAACAGTTCTGTTTATTATAAGCTTCGAATGCTCAATCATATTTTACCAAATAGCTAATCTGCTTCTGTTAATGATGCTAAAGCTGACGTACACTATATCAGATGGCAATATGTATTATTCAACAAAAAATACAATATTAATTCTATGGACAGAATTAAATTTATAAATACAGCATCCAGAATAGAGTCAGAACATGCATTCAATAAATATTCACTGAAAAATATAAATCAAGCTTTTGTATTTTTCAGTATGTCTAATATGCCCATAGACTAGTTTGTTTTTAGGATTAACCAGTTTCATTAATGATTTATGACCTTGTAATTAAAAGTTTGCCAAAGACATTTCAATTCAGCAATTCAATTTATATTAATAGTTTACCAAATTTCATGTTAAAGAATTAGCCAACCTAAAGTATATTCTATAAAGTGAATTTATTTCAAATCATCTCCGTATAAAATTATAATTACTTACCTAAACATGCTTGTACAGATTTAAGATGAAGGTGCCACATATGCAGAATAGAATAATTATTGCTGTCCTTTTCAATTACTACTAGAAAGAATTTTTCTGAAAATGGTGGTGGACGATATCCTATTGTTCAAAGGAAAAAGATACTTAAATTAATATGTTTCTATAGGGTTAAAAAAAACACTTCTTAAAAGCTAAAACACCTCCTGATATGCATAGAAGTTGAGAGGAAAAGGGAAGAATAAATATACTGTTAAGAAGAGTTTCATACAATTTTGTGCCAAAACTTAGGTAACTATCAAAGACTAATGAGGCTGTGTCAAATGTACAAAATCCAATATGAAAGGTACTGGTCAAAGATGGGACAATCTGAGCAAAGAATAAAAATGAACACAATTTATTCAAACATATTTACTATATAAAAAACTATGAGTTTACAACAATACCAAAAGAGGGTACTTAAGAAAAAAAGGAAAGGGGGAAAAAAAAAGAAGAAACGGAAGGGAGAGAGGGAGGGTGAGGGCAAGCACACAAGAACACAAGCCAGCCTCAATGCATGTCCTCCGGAGTAACAGGGGCACTCGCCCTTTATTTGGAAAACTGACAATTAAAAGGAAAGAAGGAAATAAACATTTACCCTGCTTTTCCTCTATAAAATGATAGCATTTTTTTTTGAGACAGGGTCTCACTGTTGCCCCAGCTAGAGTGCAGTGGCATCAGAATAGCCCACTGCAACCTCAAACTCCTGGACTCAAGTGATACTCCTGCCTTAGCCTCCCGAGTAGCTAGAACTACAGGAGTGCACCACCACACCCAGCTAACTTTTCTACTTTTTGTAGAGATAGGATCATGTTCTTGCTCAGGCTCATGCCTGTAATCCTAGCACTTTTGGAGGCTAAGGCGGGAGGATCGCTTGAGGCCAGGAGTTTGAGGTCACAGTAAGCTACTGATGATGCCACTGTACTCTAGGCCCAGGTGACAGAGCAAGAACCTGTCTCAAAAAAAAAAAAGAAAAAGAAAAAAATCTTAAGTCATGGGTAGAGGGCAGTAGTGGGGTGCAGAAGAGACTTTGTAGACATTTCCTGCATTTTTTTAAAGAAAAAAACATTCGTAGACATCATTTTTCCTGTTGACAATTATGTTCTTCATATATGAAAGTGAGATCTATACAGGACAACAAAAATTTTCCTTAAAAATGAAAACTCATAATGACAACTCATTGGCAATGAGCACTGCTAGAGCTCAAATTGTGGTCTCTAAATAGCATTCCCCATTAAGGAACAGTTTGGAAGGATGACTCCATTCTTTCAAAGGGTTATCTACAAGATAAGCCTGCGGTATCTTGTGTCTGAAAGAAAGTAAACTATCGGAATAATGAAGTTGTGTCAGAATGACTCAGGACCAATGTGAAATGGTCCTTACTAGCCTTGTTTAGGATAATGTAAGCACTAAAAAAAAATGATTGCAAACTGACTAAAATATGCAATGTACATGAAAATCCATGAGTTATACGAGTATTTCTCTATATGTATGTTATTGTTGTTCATTAGAAGAGTTTTTTTTTAAATGAGTTCATAATGAAACTCAAAAGACAAAAAAAGTCAAACAACAACAAATTCATCAGCAACCACTGGAGGAAAGTAGGGCATAAACTCCTCATTCTAATATTCTAAAATTGTCAATTAAAGGGAAAGAACTAATCACTTACCCTGCCTTTCCTAAAATAACTGTTTTTCAAAATAACCCAATAATTGCCTTACTTGATAAGGGAATGCTTTCTTTATAGATGCTGTCCATGAGAGCTGATAAAATTAGAAAATCATGATTTTGCAATCTCTAGTGAAATAACTGATTCAAGATCAAAAATGTTTAATAGAAGAAACCATGAGATAAAAGACTGCTGGCAAACCATGATGCAGCCACCAACTGAATCTTCTGAATCCTAGTATCACTAAAAGTGAGATATCCAAACATGATGTTCTTTCTGGTATGATACATATGAATTGCAGGGCATCACCTAAGAAGTTGAACCAAGATCTAATCAAGTCTACAGAGCTAACTTCCACTTTACAGGAAATATGGTGGACAAGAAAAAGTTTAAATGACATCACAAGTAAGTAGTCAAAGAAGTCCTAAAACATAACTTGCTCTAAAATAAGTCAGTGGCATAATGAGTGTATATACAACAAGATCACTTTGAATTAAAAGACTCAACAGACGATGAAAACACAGCGTGTGGACCTTGTTTGGATATGGATTCAAACAATTAAAAACATTAAAAACATAAAAATTAAAACCCCAACATTTTTGAGACAACTGAATGAAGTAAATATGAACTAGTTAAATATGGATGATTCTGAGAAATTTTGATAATTTATGATAATAGAAAACTTGTAAGAAAATCACTTTTAGAAATGCATATGGAAGTGAAACAATATGATGGCTGAATTTGCTTTAAAATATTTCAGAAGAAAAAAGAAAAGAAAAGAAAAAGGGTAGATAAAGCATGTGTGATAAAAATCTTAAAATCTTCAATCTACGTTATGGGCACATGTAGGTTCATTTAACAATGTACTCTAATTTTGTCTATATTTGGCATTTTTCTTAACTAAAATAGTAAGTAAATTTTAATTAAAACTCAAAGTACAAAATAAGGCAGGGTCAGGGAAGAGGAGAAATACACACATCAAATCCTTTAAAAAAAATAGCTATAAAAATCAGCAAGAATATATATCGCAAAGAAATTTCACACGAAAACTAAAGGAAAAACAAGCAAGCATGAAAAAAACCTTTTGGTCTGATTTAGCAGTCATATAAAGAAATATCAAAAGAGAAAAATAAAATATAAATTTAAATGCAAGTCTGTCAATTAAAAATATTGTAAAGAAAAATACCAACTTTATATATAAGCATTGTTTTCTAGCAGGTTGATATGTAATGATAAATGATAGCTAGGTTTGTTGGAAAGCATATTAAAAAGTTTAATCCAGATAAAGGTAAAATACTACAGAAAAGCAAATTTTAAATCTATAAAGCAGTACTGTTGGTTACAGTGATAATGAAATAAAACTGAACATGATAACTAAATAGCTAATATATTAAGAAAAGCTCTGATATATGAAGAAATATACATGAAAGAAAAAAATTATTAGTCTGAGGAGTAAAGAGATGTGTGAGCTAAACTTCATAGGAGATGGGACCTCATTCTCATTTTCCACTAAAGCAAAGGAAATTATCTGCACAAATTCAGTAAAAATAGTTTCCTTGCATGTCTATACATAATTCTGTGGTAAAATCTATACTAACAAAATTAAATATGTCCATTTAGATACTGTCAATCTATAACCAAATGAGATAAAGTATCTGGAAACCCTTTGTAAACTAAAAAAGTATTCATCATAGAAACTTAATTCTTAAAGCAAGATATGTCTATCTTTTCATTCAAACAGAACATAACAGTTTTATAAAGTTATATGTATGTAGTTATATGTATACAATTTTATCTGTCAATTTAAAAATAAAACAATTTCTAAAGGATACATTTTAAACTAAATTATAAAGTTTAAACTAAACATCATATTGTTTGTTTTTAATGGGCTTACAGAGAAACTACTTTCTTTCACAAAAAGAAAGAAATACTGCACTTCAAAGAGGAAAACTGTGAGATGGTACCTTTCATTCTCTGTATCCATGATACCACACGACATGGTATCTTACATTCTATATTCATCATTGGTCTGTAGCAATTTACTGGGAACTTTCTTAGACCTATACTAAAATTAACTGGTTTCCTCACAGTACCACATGGAATTTACTATCAATCAAAATAATTTAATTGTGGAATTGAGTAATTAAAATTGTTTTTTAAAATAAACTAGGGTTCATAAATATATCTCAGTACAAGTCTATGTCACCAGTGAATCGTCTTTTGAAATGTAATTGTCACCCACATGCCTTCTTCATCTATAAAAAAGCGATTTTCATAGAACTGGAGTATCTACCAAAAATTATGAGAGTGACGACATTTGAAGATCCATACTCAATGAAAGCTTAGAAATCTTTTTTTTTTTTTTAGGATTATGGTAAGTAAATTCAGACTATTTTTAAAAAGTACCTTGCGATGGCTGAAAAAATATTTCTGTTTCCTTTTTATCTATATCTTCCTTATGTGGTTTATATCCCATGATGAAGTCTTCTTGAAACACATGAAGCAACTGTGTATTTGAGCCACACTACAAATATGAAAAAAAGACAAGTTATTATCTTTGAAATTTCCTATCTCCCATCCACCACTTCCCTAACAATAATGCAGAAAAAATAAATCTCTAACAATTTCTATTCTTTGTCTACTGACTAATTAGAGAGAAAAAAGCAACAGAAAAAAATAATTACAACTATCTTGGTCAGAGAAAAATTACTTTCAAAGATGCTAAAGCCAAGAGCAGAACAGAAGAGCCCCAGTAAAAACAAATCTACAGATTTTCTTCTCAAAAAAAAAAACCCTACGAAAAACAAAATTAAAAAAACAGTTAAGTGTTAAGCAATCTGCACCACATTGAGTGCAAAGCATCAGGATTCATGACTAACTGGAAAGGGCTATGCCAACTATGTAAGGCACACTAGACTACTACAGAACTAACAGATATCCCTCTAATAGATTTAACAGCCAGAGGGACATCACTTCTCTAGAGAACTATTTTTACACATAGGTAAGTAGGCTCTCTTTTGAAGGATGGATGAAACATCACTGTCACCTGCTATGCTACATGATCATGTTTTTGGACCATCCAGAGAAGAGTAAAGACTATCACAAAGGGCAACATAGAATCCTAAAAGTGAACTGAAATTCAAGGAAAGGCTAGATCCAAACAAAAGCTTATTATGGAAGTGTGTCAAGACAATTAGATGGCTGACCCATAGATTTCAAGAAAGGGAAACAGTTATGATTATCTTGGTACTAGATGCATAGTCTATAATCTTAGAGAATAAAGGAAAATCAGCCTCCTTACATCACAGAAGAAAATAAAAGGACTATAATATTAAATTGAGCCATAGAATTTCTATGAAAGTTAGAGTATTTTTATGTCTCTCCAGGTAGAAAGATAAAAGCTCTTCACATTCATAGTACAGAAGGTCATTTCCTCTAGGGAAAAAGAACAAATGAAAGAAAAGGGAAGGGTAGTGTCTTTATGGATATAGAAATCATACAACACACTGGGAACAAACCTAGAATGGGTTTTAAACACTGTCATTTATAAGCCTAAGTCATTTATCAGTGCTTACAGTTTACCAGCCCTTGTGTTAAAGATAGCCACCAAAGTCAGAGGGAAAAAAATCTGCAGCAAGTACGAAGTAAAAAGATTGCTGGGTGGGAGTGCTATATTAATTATCCTAAAGAGCACAGAAGGGGCTAAAGTAAGGGATGAATTTAACATCTAGCCCATTAAAAATTAAGGCATCTATGGGAAAGAAGCCAACTCTTCTTCCAGATCCCTATGGAGTAAAAAAAGGAAACCATAGGTTGATTTTGAAGAAAGGTATGGCACTTGGGGATAAAAATGTTATGAATTTCCTACGAGGCATTAGTAATCTGAATGTGGCAGCCCCAGTTCTGTTACCAAGAGCTGATGTGCTAATTTCTCTACATTAGTGGAAATGATTACATTTTCCCCAATAGAATGTGCTGGGCACCATGAAAAATTACTACATAACTCTATATTTGTTTTTAGATATAGTTGGCTCTTTCTTCATTTCATTGTTTAAAAAATATTGGTAACTTCCTCACCAAACTAATCTTCTTTTATATTTCCAATGAGTATGTTAATTCTACCCCTTAATCCATAAGCATAATCCCGAAGAAATAATTATCCCAAGGGCCAAAATGGGTTTTATAAACTCCCTGTAGGGAAAACTGTTCTCTTTCTTTATAGGTAGTAGCTAGGGAGAAATACTGACTATACAAAGGGCTGTGATTAAAAGGTAAATGTGTATTTTGATCCACTTTCATCTGTATTTTAAGAAATCTCATAAAAACACCCAACATGGGGCCTAATAGGGCAAACACTCTGAAGCTGAGGTCACCCTCTACTGAGTTCAAATGAGTAATAATACAAAAAGAGAAACCCAACCCAAGCCTCCATGCAGCTGCACTCTACCTTGCCTCAGCATTTCGAGACCAAGGTCACAGTTTCCTTAATTAAATCAAATTTCCTTTAAGCAGGAAACAAAGCTACAGATACAATTCAATTGGAGAATAATTCTTAAATCATTAGATTTTCACTACGGGAATCTACAGAAGTTGGCTGTATTTAGTATCAAACAAGAGAATTATTCTGAGAATGAAATATATCATATACATTAAAACACTCTGGGATAAAATATATTAATATCACCAATTCACAAGCATGTTTTTACTTGGTCAGTTATTGCATCAAGTTCAATAATGCAGCCAGGTCGAGCAGTAGACTGTTGGCTCACAATATTAAACACTTCTCCAATAAGTTTCTGTAAATAAAAAACACAAAATGTTAATGATCAACAACTTGTGAATCTACTGTCAATATGCTACAACATCTTGGACAGTAAAGGCCCTCTCTAAATATTCACAATGGCACTTAACACTTTCAAAGAAGAAATATTTCAACTTTCTATACTCATTCTAAGTTACCTAAGCAACTATAAAAATCTATAGTCTTTACGTAAATAGCATATAACTTCAAGGTATCTAGTTCTTTCAACACGTTGTCTTCATTTTTGCAAACTTTAAGCACAAGACAGATGTGGCTGAGGATCTGGCCCTATGCCTGAGTATGTGGTTTGCAGATGTGCAATGCCATTTAAAAGTACAACTCTGCCAGACTGAAGGTAAGGGTAATGGTTGAGAAGTGTCTTGGGATGAGGTGTTTGAACTAACACATGAAGCTTAACTTTGGATCCCACAAACCCCCAAATCTTTCTGTAAAAAAACAGTTCCCCTCTCCCACCTGCCAACCAGCCTTCTCTTGCAAAAAAGCCTTTCAGTAATTTCATCTGAAGACACTGCCTCAGAAAGAGATGCCCATTCTCCTCAGCACCCACCTCCACTACCTTACACTGCCTCCAGGCTGCTAACAGGGGTTAGATCCCAGCTTAGCCTAGGGATATAAGGTCAGGGAGGAAATAACATATACATTGGAGTTGAAGGTATTTTCCAATTTTTATCAGGAGGATTCCAGAGAACATGTATAGGAACAGATTCTAGGGTTATTAGACTAGGAGGAATAAAATATGTGGTTGGGTAGAGCTCAAGTTATTGATAAGGATACATTCACCCAAGATTTGGGATTTAAAGTATTTACTCAGACACCCAGAAATGGTGTTAACACTCTGTTGGGTTTGTTAACTGAAATCTGGACTCAATTGTGGCCTACAGTTGTGAGGCTATAATGCTAGAATTTCTCTAGCACACAATAAAGCTTTGCTACTCAAAGTATAGTCAATGGACCAGCAGCAACAGGAAGCTTTCTATAAATGCACTCTTTTTTTTTTTTTTTTTTGAGACAGAGTCTCACTCTGTTGCCCAGACTAGAGTGCTATGGCGTCAGCCTAGCTCACAGCAACCTCAAACTCCTGGGCTCAAGCAATCCTACTGCCTCAGCCTCCCAAGTATCTGGGACAACAGACATGCGCCACCATGCCCGGCTAATTTTTTTTATATATAGACTTTTAGTTGTCCAGTAATTTATTTCTATTTTTTTAGTAGAGAAGGGGTCTTGCTCTTGCTCAGGTTGGTCTCGAACTCCTGAGCTCAAATGATCCCCTTGCCTCGGCCTCCCAGAGTGCTAGGATTACAGGCGTGAGCCACCATGACTGGCCTAAATGCGCTCTTTTTTTTTATATGACAAAAGAGACTTCATAGGTGTGATTAAATTAATAACTTTGGGATGTGGGGATTATCCTGGATTATTTAGGTGGACCCAATGTTATCAAGAGTCCTTACAAGACGGAGGCAGGAGTATCATATTCAGAGAGAGAGAGGTGACAATGGAAATAAGAAGATAAAAGATTGAAAATACTAAACTGCTAGCTTTAAGATGGAGGAAAAGACCACAAGCCAAGAAATGCAGGTGGCCTCTAGAAGCTGGAAAGGGAAGGAAATGGATTCTCCCCCAGAGCTTCTAGAGGGAATGGAGTCCTGCCAACACTTTGATTTTAGAACTTTGACTTCCAGAACTGTGAGATAATAAATTTGTGTTGTTTTAAGTCACTATGTGGTAATTTGTTATAGCAGCAGTAGAAAACTCATACACATACCTGTAATCTTCTTAATTTTTATTTGATATATACTTTCTCCAATAATTATTGATATTGCATCTGATAATTTGTACATTTCCAATTTTTTCTTTTGTTCATTTATTTCAGATTCAAGAAGTATATTCCTATCTCTTACTGAAGCTTTATATTCATCAGACTTTAAAAATTACTTCCATTTATTATAATTCAAAATGTTCAGTTGAAAATGACATAAGCAAAGAAACAGATTTTTTGTTTGTTTTTGTTTTTCATTTTTTGTTTTTTTGAGACGGAGTCTTACTCTGTCACCCTGGGTAGAATGCAGAGGTGTCAGCACAGCTTACTGTAACCTCAAACTCCTGGGCTCAAGCGATTTCCTGCCTCCGCCTCCCAAGTAGCTGGGACTACAGGCGCATGCCGCAACACCCAGGTAATTTTTCTATTTTTAGTAGAGTCAGGGTCTTGCTTTTGTTCAGGCTGGTCTCAAACTCCTGAGCTTAGGCAATCCTCCCACCTAGGCCTCCCAGAGTGCTAGGATGACAAGCATGAGCCACCATGCCTGGTCAAATTTTGATAATATTTTTGAAGAGTTTGCTTCCATTAAAACCAGGAAAGTAAAATTATAATAAATTCTGGTTTGGGTATAAATATTTAAACTTAATGTTGTAAGTTTTAATACACTTACTTTTCAATTCTCAGTATTTTTCAGTATTTTAATGTTCTGGGAAAAAATTAACCATTAAAAACAATTCAGAAACATTGTATCACAGAGGTGCACATTTTTCCTTTTGTCTCATGCTCCAATACAGCTCATTAAGGCACTATTGGATCCTGTCTTTACTTAAAATTTTGGCATGTTTTTCTTCATGGGTTTTTGTACTAATTTTGATTCTTTAAAATATTATATTAAAATATTATTTATACCGATTAATAATTTTTTTGGTGCCCTCTTAAGTTTTGCACCCAAGGTGAGCCCATCACTCACCCTAATCCTGGCCTAGATGGAAGAAATATGGCAATAGGTCTACTCCCACAAAATTTACTGGGCTTACCCAGTGGCTCCTCACCTGGCAGCAGCTGCCCTAACAGAACAGCAAAATGCCTCTTGATGTTACAGCATTAGCCAGGTGATAATATCCTATGCAGCTGGGGTGCTGTGCTCCATGCCGCAGCTGTATATCTAAACTAATGACCAAAAAAGATGCTGTTTCCTCCAGAGCCAAAACACCTAGGACTGCAAACCAAAAGGTGGAGGTAGGAGTAACCTCTCTCACTACTACACTTCATAACTTACCAACAGAATTTTTCATTCCTGTCCCCGTAATCTTGGGCTCAATGTGTCTGGAGGGTGCTAGTGCTCAAGGAAGAAGTATAATATTTCTACCAGGGAACATAATCAAAGTTCTATTATACTGAAATCTGAGACTGGCCCTTGACTATTTTAAATTCATGCTGTTTAACCAATATGTAGAGAAGAGTGACTAGTGAAGGTGACTGATCCTGGCTTGTTACTGCAAAGTGAGGGCAAGGGAGACTACGTCTGGAACCCAAATAATTTTTGCTATTCCCATAACCTATAATAAGTCTATAGGAAACAGCAATAACCCATCAGAGACAGGAGTTGGATCTTGTGGGAATGTTTAGGCCATTTCACCAGGTTTAAAAAAAAAAAAAAAGTAAATAGTCAAGGTGCCAGGCAAAGTGTGAGGAAATGTAGAATTTGGTGGTGGAAGAAGGAAGCTATGATTATGAAACTTAGGCTTTGTGACCATCTATAGAAACAGGGGCTATAACAGCCTTCTTTTATGTTAATTGTTCCTTTTTTCCACTTTCCCTGCTGTGACAAGTACTGATGGTAGGTAGCAATAACTACAATTCAAATTCCAAGCAGGATGATGACTGAGTTGGCATCGTTACACAATGATATAATGCCTAATGGGAATCTGTGTTTCCCTGTGTTGGAGACAAATGTTTCTTCATCTAAATAAAGAACAGGAATACATGCTAAGGAGCAGAGAGGGTAGACTCTGCCGGCTATTCTCTATCTGCATCCTGACTTTGACCCCTTCTCCACCCTTATTGTGTTGTTTTGTGCCCACAGGAGGTTGAGCTCTTAACTATATCACCCAACTCCCATACCCTCTTCTGCTTCAGGTAGAATACAGTCAATGGCAGGCAGTGGCCAGAGACTGGAGAGAAGAAAAAGAGAGAGAAGTCGAGGTATTTATTCCCCCTGCTCCCCACAGTTCTGCAAGTGGTCATGTTCTTTTATGGTTACCTCTCCCAACAAGCAGCTCCCTTTCCATGGCTCTAGCTCTCACCAGGCTCTGGTACACTGTTACTTCTCTGTTATCCCTCCAGGCATGAGGATACATATTAATTTTCTATTGCTGCTGCAACAAATTACCACAAATTTAGTGGTTTGAAACAACACAAACATTATTATTTTACAGATGATACACCTGTAAATCTATCTTAGATGCTATCCATGTTTTGGTGCATGGTCCCCTTCCTCTACCTTGAAAGCCAAAAATGTAATCTCTGACCATTCTTCTTTTGTGACATCTCTCTACCACAGTCAGAAAAGGTTCTCTGCTTCTAAGGATTTGTGAGATTAAATTGGGCCCAGCCAAATAATCCAGGATAATCTCCACATTTCAAGGTCCTTAATTTACTCACCTGCGCAAAGTCTCTTTGCCATGTGAGGTAACATATTCACAGGTTCTGGGGATTGGTACACACACATCTTTAAGGAGGTCCCATTATTCTACCTTCCGCAGGGTGATGATGGCTTCATCCTGTTGCTAGACCTGAGTGCACCCATGGGTTAACCATGTGCACACCTCTGTAAATTCTTCTCAGTTAAACCTTTATTGACTGTGTTATCTATTTCCCACCTGGACCCTGACTGATCCAGAGACTAAGTCAAGGCAGTACTAATAGTCTCTCCCCGAAGAAGTTCAACCCACGTGTTCTTCCTCATCAAATGCAAAAGTCTTTGTGCTGCTTCTCCTCCTACACCTACTTTTCAATGTAAATACTATATCTCACATAGAATATGAACAAGCCATTTAAAAAGGAAATACAAGTAGCCAATAAAAATATTTTTAAAAATCTCTGTGGTAATAAGAAATATGCAAATAAAAAATAATTAGATATCAGTTCAAAACAGTGAAGATTTTGACAGAAGAAAGAAAAAGAGAACAGGGAAAACCCGTACTCTTATATACTGTTTATGAAGTACAAATTGGTATAATAGCTTCTCATTGCCTTCAGTAGGTAATAAAACTTTTCAGCATGATATTCATTAATTTGTTCATTTACTCAACAAATATTTATTGAGTGCTTATCAGGTATCAGGCACTGGGGATACAGCACTATTCTTACCTTACATCAAATGAAGAAAGACAAAGCATACAAATAAGTGAAACTAACTGTATGTCAGATGATGCTAAGGAAATAAAGTGGGAAAGTGGACAGGAAGTGTCGGGTTGGGGCGGTCAGGGAAGGCCTCACTTGACTAAAGATCCAAAGGAGGTGACAACATAAGCCATGTGGATATCTGAGGGAAAAACATCAAGAGAACAGTAAGTACAACGAGTCTAAGATGGGAAAGCGTCTGGCATATTACAGGACCAGCAAGGAAGTTAGTGTGGCTGGAGCCAAAAGGAGCAAGGGGAAAAGCAGTAAAAATAACATTACCGAGAGATAAAGGGAGGGAATATGGGGGGTGGGAAGTAGGTTTTATAGGTCACTGTACGGACTTTGGCTTAGAAGAGCAACACGATCTGAATTACATTTTAAAAGCATCATTCTGACTCCTATGTTGAAAATAGACTATAAGAAAGCAGAGAAGAATCATAAAGAAAACAATATAAATTTTTTCACAAGCTAGCCTCCAACTTCCTACCCAGTCTCAGCTGTTTCCAACAGCTCCTTACATTCTATTCTATGGTTGTAATAAACTACTTACAGTTTTCTGTGTGCATTCCTATATCTCTGTGCATTTTTGGTTGCTATTATATCTACCTGAAATACTATTTTCCTCCTTTATTTTCAATTCATACCTATTAGTCTAATCTATGATCTCCAGCAAAAAGTCTTTGCTAACCACCATTATCTGGATTAAGTATTCTTTCTATTAATATGTACAGGAAAAGCTATCTTATCTGACACGGTACAGAGAAGAGACAAATTACTAAACAAGGTCAGTTAACCCAGAGAAGCATTTTATAAATAATATGTATACACACACTAAACATTTTGTTTTATTTAAACCATAAATGTACATTAATAATCGATATTTTGGTACAGAGTAAGGCCTTTAAATATCGGTCTGCTAACAGGAATTATAGGTCTTTCTTGCATATGCCACCCCTGTAAGGCCTTGGATGTATTTTTCAGTTCTTCAAATTGGAGTAAAAACTTAAAGACACCTACAAAGCAATCTGACTACATACAGCTTTTTTTAAAACAATTTCCCCCTGAATCTTTTACAGTTGTCTTATCCAGGCTTAATTTCAAAACAGTTATTTTTAGAAAAATTGCTTCCAAAACATTTAAGTTATTTTTATAAAAATTTTCACATTTTCTATACTCACACTTCATCAATTGATATAATATTTAATTCAATTATAGAATTATAATAATGTGTACGACTTGACAAATGGGCAAGTTTGGAAACAAATGTAACTGGCTTATGAGAAGTGGTCAACATAGTATAAATAGCTTGGTCTCTAGAGCTAGGCTGCCTGGGTTCACATCCTGGCTCTACCATTACTGCTGACTAAATTTGTACTAGTAATTAAGTTTCTCTGTACTTCATTGTCCTTATCTCTAAAGTATTGATGATAATATTACATTCTTCTTATGGTTATTGGGAAGGTTAAAAGAGTTAATATATGTAAAGCATTTAGAAGAGAATCTGGCACACAATAATAATTAGATAAGAGTTTACTATTATTATTAAGGTTACAACTCAAATTGTGGAATCAGCAAAGCTAGAATACTATTTCTTAAAACAGCCATCTCAGCATCAATGAATCCAGTGACCTGGAGCTAGTTAAACAGAGGTCAATTAAATATTAATAAGTTCCAAATCCTGTGGTTGCCTTTTCTTCCCTCTAACTTACCATTTATTGCATATTATATGTATATATTTATATAACCCTATAGATATATGGTCCTTGAGGGTAGCATCTATTTCTATTCATTTTAACACTCTTAGCCCCTGGTATAATAGGCATATTTATTCTTTCATGTACCATAGCATATGCACAGTAAATTCTCAATAAAAATTAAAGATTGAATAAATTAATGAGTGAAAACAAATTACACATTAGATTATTCCCACTTTAAAAGCTTGTTTTCAGTGATAGCAGCACAAACTATACCACCCTATCTTTCTTTTTTTTCTTTGAGACAGAGTCTCACTCTGCTGCCCAGGCTAGAGTGCCGTGGCGTCACCCTAGCTCACAGCAGCCTCAAACTCCTGGGCCCAAGTGATCCTCCTGCCTCAGCCTCCTGAGTAGCAGGGACTACAGGCATGCGCCACTATGCCTGGCTAATATATATATATATATATATATATTTTTTTTTTTTTTTTTTTAGTTGTCCAGCTAATTTCTTTCTATTTTTAGTAGAGACAGGGTCTCGCTCCTGCTCAGGCTGGTCGTGAACTCCTGAGCTCAAACAATCCGCCCGCCTCGGCCTCCCAGAGTGCTAGGATTACAGGTGTGAGCCACTGCACCCGGCCACCACGATATCTTTCAACACCAGACTTCTCCCTTATTTAGTTGTAGAATACTTCAATATAAGTACTCACTAAAAACTTATTGAATGACTGGATCTCACTGATCTAGTATCATTACACAAAGCATTCAAAAGTTTAGTTTTTTAGACAACAAAATAACTGTATCTTCAATATTTTGGATAGAAAAATTTTTTAAATATCATAATCCTTATCTTCCTAAACAGTTTGCTAAACAAATTTCTTCTTGATGATTGGGGGGTCATGTTTATGAATATAAGTTATTATTAATGCTTTTAGAGATCTAATAACTTCAAATACTATCTTTGTAATAATAAATCTCAAAAGTATACTAGTACCTTATGTGAAACATTAGGAATTTATTTCCAGTTGTCTATAAAACATTTATCTAAAACCACAGTTAGGGATCTAAAACCACAGTCGCTTCACACTCAGTATGTCTCAAATTTAAGTCATCCTAAATACCTCATAAATATCTTGCCACAGCTAGTGAAACCACTATCACAAAGTAGAAGCCTTAGAATCACCTCTTTTTTTTCTGAAAGGAAAATCTATAGCATTAAATATACACATTAGAAAATGTTTAAAAGTGTCAAATCAGTAATCTAAGCTCCTACCTCATCAGCCTAGGAAAACAACAAAAAAGAAAAAGAAAGAAAAGCCCGAAGCAAGCAGAAGGAAGGGAGTAATAAGGATAAAGGCAGAAATCGATGAAAACGAAATAAGAAAACAAAAGAGAAACAAAGAGCTCAATGAAACAAAGAGCTGATTCTTTGAAAATACCAAGAAAAATAAAAAACCTAGAAGAAAACTTCCTCAACTTGATAAAGAGCATCTACACAAAACCTGCAACTAACATATGTTTAATGGTAAAAGACTGAATGCTTCCCCTCTAAAAATGGAAACAAGGTAAGAACACCCAATCTCATAACTCTTATTCAACATAGTGCTGGAAGGTCTAGTCAGTGCAATAAAATACGAAAAATAAATAAAAGCCATACGAATTAGAAAGGAAGAAATAAAATTGTTCCCATTTACAATGAGATGATTATCTACATGGAAAATCCCAAGAAATCTACCAAAAAAACTTCTACAACTAATATATGAGTTCAGTGAGGTTGCAGGATACAAGATAAACATACAAAAATCAATTGTAGGCTGGGTGCAATGGCTCATGCCTATAATACTAGCACTCTGGGAGGCCGAGGCGGAAGGATTGTTTGAGCTCAGGAGTTCGAGACCAGCCTGAGCAAGAGTGAGACCCTTTCTCTATCAAAAAAAAAAAAAAAATAGAAAAAATTAGTCTGGAAACTAAACAGAGAAGCAAAAAATTAGCTGGGTGTGGTGGCTCATGCCTATAGTCCCAGGTACTCAGGAGGCTGAGGCAGGAGGATTCCTAGAGACCAGGAGTTTGAGGTTGCTGTGAGCTAGGCTGACACCGCGGCACTCGAGCCTGGCCAACAGAGTGAGACTCTGTCTCAAAAAAAAAAAAAAAAATCAATTGTATTTCTATATTCTGGCAATGAATACATGGACACCAAAATTAAAAATATAATACCATTACAATCGCTAGGAAATATTTAGGTGTAAACATAACAAAACATGTATAGGACTTTTATGCTGAAAACTAGGAGAATGAAAGGAAAGAGAAGAAGAGAGTGGTTAGTGGAAGAATAATGTTGTTAGTTGTTTACATTTACTTGAAGTGGTATATTATTATTTCAAGATAGACTGTGAAAGATTAAAGATGCATATTCACATTGTAAACCCTACAGGAATCGCCAAAAACAAAAACAGAAAGTGTAGCTAATAAACTGACAATGGAGATGAAACAGAACCATAAGAAAATACTGAAACCCCAAATCATGAGGAATGCTATAAATGGCAAAAAACTAAAAACAGGCAAGTGCTCCCATTTGCAAAAAGGAAAACGACATACTTCTGTAAGCCAGATCAAGGAGTGTGATGTCTATTTAGTGAAACGTTTTAGTTATCAAGAGATGTCAAGGTATATACATTAAATATACATATTAAAACAAATCATCTCATGTAAATTTGACTTCCTTCTTTGCGGAAGATTTGGCAGACCAAGGGTATTTTATTTCAGCAAAGTACATGACAAGGTACCTCATGGAAATCCTTGGGACAAGCTGGGAAATATTCCAGACAATAAAAATGGAGAAAGATTTCAAATGTATACTGCTAGGCTCTTTGTTCAGAACTGTCCTGTTCATCATCTTAATGACTGACTTAGATGAAGATGTAGAAATAACTTTCATCCAATAAGCAGGTGATGTAAGTCATAAAGCAATAATAAATAAATATATTGAACAACAGAATCCAGATTCAAAAAGATCCTGAGAGGTTAGACTATTAAGTTGAGCTTAGCAAGATGTACTATAATAGGGAAAATAGGCTTACATTTGGGCCCCATACTCAAATGCACAAAATATAGAATGAAGGGGATATGGCTTACCAGCCCAAAAAAAGGACTTTGGGATATTTGAGAGTTAGCTCAACACGAATTAATTACATACAAAGAATATGGAGTGACTGCCAAAACACAAGAGCATCTAATGAGAGAAGCCATGATACTGCAATATTCTAGTCATCCTACAGTGTCCAGAGTAAAGACGAACTGAAACCTACTCAGAATAGTAAGCAGGTTCAAATGTGAAACAATTAAATGAACTTGATGGGCAGAGGAGGAACAGGTCTGGCCTGAGGAAAAAATGTTCAGGGGTTACAAGACAGTTGTCTTCCAATACATGAGGTGCTCTCATATACAAGGAAAAATAGACTTATTCTAAGTGGAATTAGGACTAACAAGTAGAATTTACAGAAAAATACAATTTCAATATAACAGTAGGAGTAATTCAAAGACAGAATGAGCTGCATTTAGAGTTGAGTTTCCCTCACTGGTGGACAGATGACAAATTGGCAGGAATGTAGTAGAGGGGAATAAAACATCAGATGGCTTGTTAGACTAGATGCCCTTTAAAGTGTCTTCCAACTCTAATTCTACAATTTTACTTTTTTAGACTATCTCTGTGCCAAACCTTTGGCTTCAGTCCAAATGGTTTTCTCACTGTCTCTGGAACAAACTGCATACATGTACTTTCCTGTATCCACACTTACTTCAGGCCATTCTCTCAGTCAGGCAAAGACGAAGGACATGTCCTTATAAATCTTATCCATCCATCAAGAAGGAACCCTTATAATGACTTCTGTGTCTGCCTTAATCTATCTGATCTCTTTCTCCTCTGAATTATGCGATACTTCTCTGACCATCATTTTGACAAATAATTAAACGCCATCCTTAGACATTTCTTCCTGTCTTAAACTGTTATTTAAATTTTTATTAATAATTTCTCTCCTCAACCAAAGTAAAAGCTCCTTAAAGGCAGACACTGAAACTTATACTCTGTATCCCCTACACTCTAGGGACACATAGCAGATACTCAAAAATGGTCTTTGGTTTTCAATAATGAAAACATTTTTATTAGAACAGTTGTTTTATAAAGAGATAAGCTTTTACAACTAATTGGAAAATTCACTGTTCAAATCTAGACACTAATTTATAAGACTTCCTATTCAGATACAGAACTACCAGAATAAGATACAGCTACCCACTGATAACATATTCTAATTAGAGGACTTTTTTAAATAGTGAATCAAGCTTACAAAAGTTCAAATTTTCCAGTCTAAACATACAGCTTGGTAAATATCCCTTAAAATCCTTTTCTGAGCAAAGTAAGGTTAATAGACCCAAACTAAAGAGTGAAAAATGTTAGAAATAAATAACATTTTAGAAAAAACATCATTTTTATTTCTTTATATGTAAAATATATTGATATGTGATATGTAGATTAAAATTTTGATTCAGATACTTAGAAACAAATAAGAAAAAGTAAATTGTCATACATATGTCATATAGATTCCAGAACATATGCTTACACCCTAAACAGCAACCAACAAATAAAAGTCCTAGACAAAGTAAAAAGAGAATTCCTTATCAGTTTAGATATATTAATAAAGACTATTATAATAAATACTTACTGAAGATTCTGGATCTGACAATTCATCCAGTAATTTCCTTGCATCTACCACAGCTTGATAGAGTCTCAGATTTTTGCCATCAGAAGCAACAAAGCAAGCACTTGCAGAATTGCAGTATGTTCCTGAGAAAGGAAAATAAGAGGTTTGGGTTAAAATGTGTAGTTTATTTTCATTATTGGCTAAAATATGAGAAACATATATTCATGCTTTTCTTTTTAGGCATAATCATGGTCTAGAACCAGAATTAAACAGACACATGAATGGACAGAAAATTATGAACAAAAAAGTCAATAAAAAATAGATTATGAGATGGAAAGATTAAAAACTTCTAAAAATTCTAAAAATGAGTCTCATGCCTGCATTCTAAATACTCATTAAAAATCATCTTAATAATGGCAAATATAAACATTTGTGTATAACAAACAGTAGTTTAAAAGCTTCTGTTAATTTTACAATAAAATGAACACTTACCAAGACAGTAACTGGGAATAAGAGTTGGAAGCCAAGCCACATTAGAGAAGGCTGAGGTATGTAAAGAGTTAATCCGAGCCAATTCTGATACTCCTCCAGTGTATGACAAAGGTCCTATTGGGTCTACACGCCACAGAATAAGTTCACTGTAGATTGCATTTGGGTCATGAAATGTACGGGTTGCTGCATTTCTAAGAGGTTGTTTCGAGGAACCTTTTAAATGTTTTACAGGATCCATTAATCTACTTAACTTATTGTCTGAGTCCCACTGACAATCTGATTCAGGAGTCAACAAAGCATTATGATGAGACGATGTCAATAACAGTGGTAAAACTGAATGACATGCCAAGTCATTGAGGTGAAATCGATGACCACAATATCTAAATTTGTGAGATACAGTCAGAACAGTGGTAAAGGCAGATTTATCAGCAAAAGTGACCGCCCACTGATTTAAAGAACCATCTATGTGTTTGGAGACCATCATTACTGTGGGGGCTAAAATGTTCATATTCGTACTGTGTGATCTGGAGTGTGGCTGTGATCCGTGAGGACTGCCTACAGACATCATCTCTTGGTGTAAGAGAGTGTGGTGAGAATCTTTTGTAGCATTTATACAGGCATACATCATGATATTTTTACTAAGAGAGCTTGCATCACCAGAGGGAAATGCAACAGGAATCCGAGAAGAAAAAGAAACCTGAAAAACACAATTATATGATTCAGCGTAAATAGTTTGCCTCCTCTCAAAAATAGTCTTCCAAAAACACTTCTATTTTCAAAATACCAAATCTGAGCTTCCCAGCAAAAAATATCATTTCCAACCTCTTTATGGTCTAATCTTTCTGTCTATGTAATATTATATCTCTACTCATGGCCTAAGAAGAGACTGAAGAAAAAATAAGTTTCAAGTGCCTTGCTTGTATATCAAAATCACCACAGCCATGGATCTAAATAGCAATAAAGTTGAGAAAAATAACAGATAAAGGTAGCTTGATTTAGCTAATAAAACTGAGAGTGAAGGAGGACTCATCCTTAGTCATATTTTCAGGGTAATTTCTTAGTTACATTCAAAATGTTATGGATTTCCAGAAAAATTAATTCATATTTATTCAAATATTCAGTATTACATTTCAAAGCCAAATTTATTTTCTTCAAACTAACCAACTTTGAAAAATTTATGGTCACTGATCCACTTTGGAATCAAGAAAAAGTATTCTTTTCTCAGTTGTTTATCAAAACAAAATTTTTTAGTAATTCTAAAAACCTGCTAAATCTACATAGCACATATTTCTTTTTACTATTTCAAAAAATGTAGTAATTGCTTCATCAATAAAATATACCTGGACTTGTCTAAATATTCCAGTATTATATTCATCCAAATACTTTACATGCCACACTAGAAAGGTGCCATCTACAGGGTGTATTGTAAAAAGCATGTCGGGATTCTTATTCCATTCAGTTAGCAGCATTTCGATCTTCCGATCAAGCAGAACCGTAGGCAGTGGCATTGGTACACTGGGTCGTGAACAGGTTCTAGGACTTCCTTCTCTTTCTCCATCTTCATGTTCTGATGATCCTGTACCCGCCTCAGATTCTCTATCCAAGGATAAATCTGAACCAGAAAATATATTTATCAGTATATACATTAAATAATATTATAAAATTCATTTACTTACTATCAATAAATGGTATGCTATCTTTAGAAACTATAAATCCCTTTTTCAATGTATGGTCAGGGAAAAAAATCAAAGAAGAAAACTATTTTGTCTTAACTGAAAATTATTATATTTCTTACTTGTAGATAAATCAAAACTTCATTCACACTATCATTATTATTACCATTAGCAAAATCTACTCCCCAAAAAAAGGATATGTCTTCCAAAGTAATATATTACTTGAAGTATTAATAATAAGTTATGACAAAACATATAGAGTTAGATGATGTTTGCAGAAGCTAGCACAGTACCTGGTCCATGGCAGATGGTCGCTAAATACTTGTGGAATGAACAGAAATGCAAAAAGGAGGAAGAGCTGGAAGGAAGAATTCCAAACTAAAAGTGGTACCACAGAAAGTTGTTAGTTTTACAGAAAGAAAAATCTGAACACAAGATACAAACCATGGTCTAATTTCATATGTAAACCCCTCTCTTTTTCCTCCTGTGAATGTTCCTCATCTTCTCTATCTGCATCATCGCTTTCATGATCTACCTCTTTTTCAGAAAGTTTTCGTAATTGATGCATAAATATTTCAGTAGATGATGTAAAATGAAATTCCTTGTTGTTTAACCAATGAACTACAAAGCCACCATTTGCATCATCGACATTAAATGCAGTGCCAACCAAGACACTTGGAATATCTGTGGAAACAAAAAAAAATTCAATATAAATTTTTAACTTCTTTAAAAATATGACACATGCTTATGATGACTAATCTACATTTACACAGAAAAAGGTGCATAAGTCAATGTAATTTTAGCAAGATTTATAAAAACTTTAATTGAATTTAATGGTAAATGTAAATAACTAATGGCACAGACTTATCTAAAATTAAATTACTAATTTAAAAACCAAATATGCCAATGTACGAACCTTTACTGAATCCTAGATTCAGGACAGGGATGGAGAGATAAAGTAGAAAAGTAGCTATAAAAGAGATAACTAGATAAGTTTAAATATGAACTGGATAATGGATATTATGAAATTACTTATCATTTTCTTAGGTATGAAAACTATATCAACATTATGTGAAAAAATTTCCTTATTCTTAGAAAATACTTGCTAGAGTATGTAAGGGTAATATGCCATGATACGTGTAACTTATTTTGAAAAGATTAAGAAAAAATTTCACTCACACACACACATGAGAGAAAGAGAGAGAGAAAGAGAGAGAGAAGAATAAAGCAACTGTGGCAAAATGTTAACAATTATCAGATCTAAGTAGAGATATAAAGTGTTCACTGTACTATTCTTCTTACTTTTCTGAATGTTTGAAACTTTCCTAAAAAGTTGAGGGGAAATGATGTCAAGAAAGAATACAGGAAGGCAAACAAACTTCTAAATACAGCAGAATTTCTCCATTTAGGGTAATTGAAATTCATGTTACAGATTAGTTCACATACAATAGTAAAAATCAAAAAATTAATCTCCTTAATTTCGATCCATATTATAAATAATTAACAGAAAGAAAAAAATTGTCCTTTGCAAAAAGAAGTCTAAAGATAAAATGCACAGGATATTATAGTAGTGTCCTATTATAATAAATATCTAAATTATTCTTTCTTTTCAATTCCTGGATAATAGTTCTGGTTTTGTGATAAAAATGAAATAAATTATATAAAATAGGATTTGCAAATTAACAATCCTATAAAACATTATAGCACCTATATAGTACTCTTGCTAAAAATGTTGAACCTAAATCTTATGAACAAATATTTAGACTGTAA
The DNA here is from genome assembly GCA_963575035.1 of Avahi laniger. Classification (NCBI taxonomy): domain Eukaryota; kingdom Metazoa; phylum Chordata; class Mammalia; order Primates; family Indriidae; genus Avahi; species Avahi laniger. The sequence goes on from CAUYSK010113418.1 coordinate 55,816, forward strand.
GACATTCTAAAAGACAACTGAAAGACAATTTTTCGAGACTAAGCGGCTTTTTTGACAACTGAGAGATTGTTCCAGATGAGAGGAGTTTAAAGAAAAATGACAGTCAGATGCATTTAAAAAAAAGAACCTATATTTGCATATGAACAATATATTACATGTCATTATTTTGCCCATGTTCTTTGCATGTGCTAACAGTATTATCATTATGGAGGCAAATCCCCTTTTCATTAAAAGATACATTCTGAAATATTTAGGTAATGTAAAATATTTAGGAGGTGAAGGGTAATGTCATCAAAACTTTACTTCCAAACGGCTCAGCCAAAAAATAAGGGAGGAGGGAGCAAAGACATATATATGAACAGACAGTCAGGGAGAACAAAAGCATATGTAAGACATTAATGTGGTGAATCTGGGTTAAGTGGTACATGAGTATTCATTGTATATTCTTTCAGCTCCACTGAAGGTTCAAAAATTTTCCCAAAAAAAGGTGAAGAGGAATAATAATACAAAATTATTAGCATTTGGCAATTAATTTGGTCAACCTAAATGTTATATTTATATGTAGTACCAATAAGTGCATGATGTTAAACATTTTTAACAAAATGATTTTTAAAATAGTATGTAGATAAGTTAGGATAAGTATGAATAAAATTGGTTAAAAGGTGATGGTTAGTATTGTGGGGAAGACAACGCCCAATTGCTGTAAGAACATATTCAGTCCTTAGGCTCAAATGAGATGACAGAACGTTTATCCACAGAAACAATCCTGTGATCCTATTCCACCTGATTAGCACAGTGCCTATAGTTAAAAGGCCAAGCCTCCTTGTATGTATCGAATTTACTGCAGACGATTACTAATTACATTTTGTTTTGAAGTTAGATCTTCATCACAGTCAGCAATTCAAGAAAAGTTTCTTTAAAGAATGTGAAAAATTTATAAAACTCTAAAACCACAAATATCTTGAAAACAAATTAATATTATAAAGAAATTCTTAGAATACAATTAAGATGTTAGATCAGAAAGGATAATATAAGCAAAACAACATTTAATCAGCCAGCACAGCACAGTCCAAGAAAAATATAATGCAAGCCACGAATGCAGGGCACATAGGAAACTTTAAATATTTTAGTAGCCACATTATAAAATGTGAAAAGAAACAGGTAAAATTAATTATATTTTATTTGACCCAACATATGCAAAACATTATTTCAACAAGAAATCAATATGAAATAAAATTATTAATGAAATATTTTACATTATTTTTTATACTGTCTTGAGAATTCCACTGTGTGTCTTACAGCACATCTCTATTCAGATCAGCCACATTTCAAGTGCTCCAATAGCTACATGGGGCTAGTGGCTACTGTATAGGACAGCATGTATCTAGAGCCACTGTTGAAGAACATCCTTTTGGAATTCTACTTACTGAATATCATCTTTAAATCAGCAAACATTTAAAAATAAGACCCTCTTCAATCTGAAGCAATAGATTTCGATTTCAATAATATACAACTATAACTTTATATAAATACAGTTCTTACAAGCAATGTAATATGAAATTTACAGCCTTTCTCATATGTTTTCACACTGAAAGAAAACATAATGCCCTTAAATAGAAACTCTCAAATATGCTTTTGCCAGCATAGAAACTGCCTCAAAATACCTCTCAGCCACATGGGGGAAAGGGGAAAAGAAAATATCAAGGTTAGAAAAAATATCTTTCCCTTGTATAAGACAAGAAAGTCTACAGGGGTAGAAAACAATATGCTGAGATATAAAGAAAAATTTGTAAAAATGTATTTAGATAAAGTTATAAAGAAGAGTCGAGGAGAAAGAGTAAGAGTTAAAATATTAAGGGAGGGAAATTAATGCTAACTAACCAGGCTGCCACTCTTTGTGATATCAAGTTCAACTAAAACTACGATTTACTGGGAACATTTCTTATATTCTAAACATACTTATTGAAGTTATCTTCTGACAATCCCATAGTCCCAGTTTAAGAAATGGTACCTTATATTCCTATTCCAATTCAGGTGTATTTTAAAAGGCAACATGATGTAATAACATAAACAGTTTATAAAGTAGCCCCACTTTTCTATTTACTTACCTGATTTCAACATATTTATAAGAAATAAAACTTTGCTATCCTTTACCTGTGGCAGGGTTGATGCTTGCTGCAATGTGAAAATGACACAGTGCATTTGCATGGTGGGAAATGTGTCTTTGAACTTCATGTGTTGCCATCTGGTCAGGCGTTAATTCAGTGTGAGTTACAAGAACAGAAGACCTTCTTTGTCCCTTCCTTAAATTTTTCAAATGGTGTATTGTCTAAAATAGAAAAATAATTGCTGAATCAACTCTGGAAGGTCTAATAAACACCAACCAAAGTACTCTTGATTATTAAGGATTTTATGATTTTCCTCTTTGTAAAACCTGATCACTTTAGAAACGTTATTACAGTAGAACAATTTTGGATATATTCTCTGCAGTTCTTGTAAATTTTATAGTTCAAGGCAAAAAGCAGTTGCCCAAAAATCTTATCCATGGTATCTTCAAAATATAAATAAAAACCCTATTAATATTAGGAGGTCCAAAGATATTTTTTCAGGATATCCCAGTAATGAAATAAGATTTACTAGTTCCAATAGTAAAATAATAATAATAAAAAAAAATTCCTAAATCTTTCTGCCAGGAAGAAGAATATTGCCTCCCAAAATTCTCACTTAGAACTAAACAGCCAGCTAAACAATTAAATATATCTCTATTATAAAGAAGAAAGCAGAGTATAAAAATAAAGAATAACAAAACAAAAAAACAGATAAGAGTAGACAAGAAAAGTCTCATCAAAGTGTTGACCTATGGGATTTGTTTAAATTGAGATATAGGCTACAGTCATACCACCCTGAACACATCCGATCTCGTCTGAGATATAGGAGGGCTGTCCGGAAAGTATCAAGCCACGTAATATGAAAAATAGAGACACTTATTGAAGAAGATACAAGAGACATTGTACATAGGATAATAACACCTCAGTCCCCTTCAAAGTAGGCACCTTGGGACCTCACACAGTTCTCCCAGCATCTCGTAACCCAACCCGTACACGTTGAGCATTCCCAGCTATTCTGCTTGTTGCAGGCCTTCCAGAACGTGGATCACTTTCAACAGATTTTCAATCATCTTTGAAGCATTTTTGCCACACTTTTATTTGCGTGGTACTCACTGCAACATCCCCAAAAGCCTTCTGAATCATTCCAATGGTTTCCGCAGAGGAATTTTCAAACTTAACGCAAAATTTGATGCAGATTCATTGCTCTACTGGGTCAGTTATTTTGAATGTGACAGCCACACAGTACACACGTTCACTCAATCACATCTAGTGCCCCACTGACTAGTCCAGTGAAGTCGTCATTGTTCAGGCATGCATATTACAGTCCACTCTCCTTGGCTGCCAGGTTACATCAATGTCATGCAGACCATTTTTATTAACAATGGCTGGATACTTTCCGGACAGCCTCATATCTATGTGATAAAAATTCTTCTCCAGCACAACTGAGCATGTGGACTATTCTGGACATGGGGCCATGTCACTCTTAGCATGATCTTTTCTTTGCATCATAACCCCACCTCACAGAAATTCCTTATACAGTAACTTAACCCACCCCCAATATCACACTTCATAATAATTACTCTCCTTTGCTCCCCACATTCAATTAAATAAAGTGCAACATGCCATCAATTCTTTCTCCATTGAAGTTTTTCTCCACACATCTGGTCCTTCTTTTCAATTTCTACAGCCCTTATCCTTTTGCATATAGAAAACAGTATCAGTTCCTATCAGTATGCTCCTTGCCTCTGGTCTCCCTGCCACGGAGTTGCTTGTTTCTTTGATAACAGGATTAAGACAGGCATTAGAGACCTGCTGGTTCAAACTGTCTATCACAGTATTTTCACTAGATCTTTGACCTTTACCATTATTTTAAATTAGATTGGCAAGACTGATGTAATACTGGCTGGTTATTTTCTCCTAGGAACAAAAAGGTATAATTTAAGAATTAATATTTAATTATATAGAGCAGGAGTTTTATAGGAAAGGATGTCAGAAAGCAAAACAGCTCATAAGTCGGACAATTAGGCCTTCTCTTTTAGAAACTATTTCAACATTATTAATTAATAACATTATTAAAAGACAGCAGAAATATGTCCAATCACTAATTACATGTTTACTTATATTTTTGTTTTATTTTATGTAAGTTAGTAATTCAATTTAACAAATACTTGAAAAGCAAGACATTAGGTACAATGGAGGATACAAAGATGTCTAAAAGCCCTTAGCCTCTAAGGCTCCTATGTAATTTGAAGATAAAATATGTTCCATAAGTATACATAATGTCTGTAAACATCTAGTTAAAAATCAAGCACTTTGTTCCACAAAATTTCAATACCAAAATAAAAGATAACTGTAGTTGTCTGACTTTTGCTTTTAATTTCATTTATGTTTTGAACATTGAAAAATATATATAAATAATGCCCAATCACAGTATCAGAGAAGCCACTTTATTTTTTTTTTTTTTTTGAGACAGTCTCACTCTGTTGCCCAGGCTAGAGTGCAGTGGCGTCAGCCTAGCTCACAGCAACCTCAGACTCCTGGGCTCAAGCAATCCTACTGCCTCAGCCTCCCAAGTAGCTGGGACTACAGGCATGAGCCACCAGGCCCGGCTAATTTTTTCTCTATATTTTTAGCTGTCCAGTTAATTTCCTTCTATTTTTGGTAGAGACAGCGTCTCGCTCTTGCTCAGGCTGGTCTCGAACTCCTGAGCTCAAATAATCCGCCTGCCTCGGCCTCCCAAAGTGCTAGGATTACAGGCGTAAGCCACCGCGCCCGGCCTGAGAAGCCACTTTAAATAAAACTTTTAAGGACCACCTCCTTAACCTATCAAACTCATGTAATATTTCTGCTTGGTAAAACAGCAAAGCCACTTTAGCTATGCAACCATTAAACTGTTAATGTAATACATAATGTAAAAGTACAACCAATAATATACATTACTGATTATAACATATTAAGTATAAAAAACAAGTTATCAAGCATTATTGCATAATATGATCTCAATTATGTAAATAAAGAAAAATACACATACACGCATAACTGGAATAGCTGGATTATAAATTCCATATTTGTTCTCCTTTTCTTAATCTAACTTTAGAATAAGCATATATTTCTTATATAATAAAAATAGTCATAAGAAAATGGTAATTTATGTTTAGTATAATACATTTCTGGTAATTCTAAATAATGTGTCTATCTCATTTTATTTCCTAATCATACTGGACATAATAGTTTATACTACATATTATAAATAATCTAATTTCTTATAAAGTACTTTTATCTCACATTGTATTTAAAAATTAGAAAAATTATTTCACTTTCAAAATATTCAACCATGCAAAGCAAGTATGTCAGTGTATTTGTGTCTAATATCTTAATAAATAATATCTTAATTTTAAGGAGCAAAATAGACATTTTTAATTAGAACAATAAAAATAAAATTTAATCCTCATGAAACAAAAGCAAAATATTTTTAATTACAATTAATTTCAAGGACCTTTATATGTTTTAATCAAAGCTACTTACTCCTACAGATTTTCACATCTGACATGCAAAACAAAGGAATTAAAATTATATTATTTACCTACAATACATGTCTGAGAGCATTACTATCTGTATTTGGCTTCTTAGTGGTATAAAATGAGTAGTCTTACAAGCATAAATGAGAATTTATTTTTACTAATTTCATCATTACATATACCATGTGTACCATCTGTATCTTAGCTTATGAATTTCCACCAGACTCACATATCTTCGAAATTCATTTTAAAGATAAAACTTAAACAATATAATACCTCAAGAGCATGTTGTATTCTGTCTTTATGTCTTCCAGCATGAGGAAGATTACTGGCAATGCTGGAAGTGGTAGTCTCACAAATCTGCTCACCCAAAAGACAGTCTTCTGGTAATAAGGTTTCTGCCCAGAGCCGGCACACACCATCATGGCATGAAGTTAATAACACATTACAGACAGAACCCCTAACAACGAAGAGAAATAAATAGAGGTTACTGTGAATATCAATGCCATCAACTAATTAAAGGCTATTAATATTTGGCTATTCATGTATAAAGATGACATTAGCACAAAACACCGTATGGGAAAAAGTAATCAATCAAAAGAGCTTGAAATCAGACACAGTAACACTGTAAGCAGTTCTCAGATATATTTAGTAGTTGGAATAACCCTCCCTCAAGAATGAATAGATTTCTAAGCAAGCTTCTGAATGCCCAACAGCTTTTTTTAGACCTGTTTATAATACATGAGTCATCTGTATGAGCTGTTTTGCAGTTTATTTAATCTTCCCAATATCTTTAAGAGATGTCAAAACAATGAGGAAAAACTTATAATAAAAGAATCTTTTGAGAAAGTTCTGTTGGCAGCCCTAAGAGTTAAAAAAAAAAAAAATACAACCTGGCTACCTTATTCACTGTATATTATATACTTTAATACCATGCATATTACTGAGAGTTTATTACTATGCTTTAATAACCCTCAATGTGTGGTTTCCTGTAACTTGTAAACATTTTCTTGCTAAAATCTTCTAGTACTGCAGTTACTACTAACAATTCCACTGCCTGGCACACAGTATGTGCAAAGGCCTGTACTAAGCACTTTACACACACAAACACATTTCAGTCCCACAACAATTCTCTGAGGTAGGTACTATTACTATGCTCACTCTACAGAGAGAAAAACTGAGGCATAGAGAGCTTAAGAAATTTAGTCAAAAGCTCATGAAGCTAATGACAACAGTAGGATCTGAATTCCGGCAGCTTGACTCCAGAACCTGTGCTATTAATCATGACCATGTCAATAACAAAAGGACTTTATTTTTATTATTTTTATAAACATATAAGCATACAAACTAAAGTTATGTGATACATTTATCTTACCTGGGCATATACTTGCTAGTTTTACGCCATGAAAAACCTGTCACGGCTCGGGGATGTGCCAAGTAAACAAAGGAAAACTGAGTAGAAGCCTGTCTCCTTTTCACTTCATGATGATCCTGAGGTATAATTGAAGACTTCCAACCAGTCATTGGATACCATACTTTCAAAAGACAATCGTCCTGCAAAATACAGAGGACAATATAAAATTAATTTGTACACATATAATTCAAAATTGAAGTGATTGGAAGAAGTTTTAAAAGTTCAGCTGTATCTACAAACTAATGTGAGAACTATACACAGTATAATACCAACCTAACATGAAGTTTATTACTCTAAAGAATACTATTCTTGAAAAATAAATGGACAGTTTATTCACTATCAGTCTTCTCTGTGTAATGGTATTTTTCAAATGTAGATTAATGCCAAATTCCCCCATTTAGGTATACATAGGTCACTGTAGAGAAAAGATTCTGATGATAGCCCCTTGGATAAGTTAATTAAGAAAAGATAAGAAAGGTCATTTATTCTAATAGTCACTGTTATTATCCTTTCCTTTCTGAAGTGGTCTATAATGATGAAACCGTTCTTAAATTTGAATTGTTTCTTGCTTGACATAAGGAATCAGCAAACTTTTTCTGTAAAGGCCAGAGAGTAAAGTTAAGCTTTATGGGCCACACAGGTCTGTGACACAGATCCTTTGTCATTTTGTTCTTACAGCCCTTTAAAAAGGTAAAAACCATTCTTAGCTCATGCGCCATGGTTCTGTGATCCCTACTCTAAATGAAGGGAAAGGATTTAGGTAGCTGTCAGGAACCAACTCTAAGGCCACTTAAAATATTACAGGTATAACAGTAGGCATTGACTCTATCATTCTACTTAGTTCTAACAATTTTGATAAAGGTCTACTAATCATATTTTAACAGAAACTATCTGCATTATAGAGCTTTAGAATCAATAATGAAGAGGGTGTTAAGGGAAATAATAAATGTTCCCATTTGTGCAAAAATACAATCTCTAAGAAACACTGAAATTATATATTCCTGAAAAGTGTGTACAGGACCAAATATTTTCATCTGGACTACACAAACACTTCTGTTTTTTCTATCTTGGTACTCATTTTCAATTTATGTTGCATAATAAAATGTATGTTTCCATTAATGCTTCATTTGTTTGGATATTTTAATTATACAGCAAATCTTTTAAAGTGCTTAATCTGAAACAACCACTTAATGATGTACTACTAGTGGCTTTCCTCCAAGTACCTTCTTCATCTTTGCATCGTTTCATGTAAACAAATTTATAGCACATTCTATGGCAGTGATTTCAGCCTATGTACCACAAAAACCCAAGCAGTACCTCAGAGCCCCTCAGAAATCAGAAAAGAAATGCAAAGAGCCCCACAAGCAGATGGTATCTAACCCCTTTTCCCATTCCCACCAGTCTCCCTCTCAAATGAAGTAGTCCGGTGTTCATCTCTTACTGCCTGAAACTCTAAAACCACATCAGAATTAAATTAGTAATCAATAACATAAAGATAGTTTAAAAATTCCCAAATATTTGAAAGCCAAACAAAATTTCTAAATTATAAGTAAAATTTTAAAATATGTTGAAAATATGAATTAAAATGAAAGTACAACATATCAAAATGGGGGGGCTGCAGATACATCAGGGCATAGGAAATTTATAGCTTTAAATGCTTATGTTAGAGAAGAAAAAAGGTCTTAAATCAATGATTTAAGCTTCCACTTAAGTATCTAGTAAAAGAAGTGAGCTTTTACTAGAACCTATTATAAATAGATACAAAGAACCCACTATAAATGAACTCACTGTAAATAAAGGTAAGGAAGAATAGAAAACAATTAAATAACATACAAAAAGTAAAGAGAAATCAGTAAATCTAAAAGCTATTTTTGGACAAGAACAATAAAATTTATAATCCTCCAACAGAGTGATCAAGAATATTTACAGAAAAACACAAATTACCCGCATCAAGAATGAAAGAGATCCCACAAACATTAAAAAAAAAAAAATAAGAGAATATTATGAATAATTCATGCCAATAAATTCTACAATTTAGGTAGAATGAACTGATTTCTTGAAAGATACCATTTCCAAAATTGACAAAAGAAGAAAGAGAAAACCTGAATAGCCTTACATCTATTAGATATGTTGAATTCATAATTTGAAATCTCAAAAAAAAAAAAAAAACCTAAAACTGCAACTACAACCTGATGCAGGTTTTAGTTGAGAGAAAGCATTTAGGTAGCTGTCACTGATTAATTTTACCAAACAAGGAAGAAATAGTACACATCCCCCACAAACTGTTTTAGAAAATTGAGGAAAAGGACTCATTGTATAAGACCAGCATTATTACCCAAATACCAAAACCAAAACAAAGACATAAGAAAACTACAAATGAATAATGAACACACATTCAAAACTCTGTAATAAACTATTAGCAAACTTAACCCAGCAGTATATTAAAACAAATCATGACCAAGCAGAGTTTACCCAGCAAAGCAAGGTGAGTTTAACATTTGAAAAATCAATCCTTGTAATTCACCATATTAACAGAACAAAAAAAGAAAACTCACCTCAATAAATGTAGAAAAAGCAACTGACAAAATTAAAAATTCACTCATGGTAAAAAGAAAGAAGCTCTCACAAACTAGAAATAGAAGGAATAGAAGGGAACATCCTTAACCTGATCAAGGGCATCCACAGTAAACCTACAGCTACATATAATGGTAAAAAACTGAACGCTTTTCCCACAAAATTGGGAGCAATACAAGGATATCTACTCTCATCAATTCCATTCAACATTGCACTAGAGGTCCTCATACTTGCAATGGGTAATGGAAAAAATAAAAGACATATAGATTAGAAAGGAAGAAGTAGTCTTTATTCACATTATTATGTACATAAAAAATTCTAAGGTATCTGCTCAAAAAAGTTGTCAGAATAAGCAAGATCACAAGACTAAAGATCAAAAGTTTTAAATCAATTGTATTTACATGTTAACAATTGGAAATGCAATTTTTTAAAAAATACCTTTTACATTAGGAAGATAAATTATGCACAATATATGTACACTGAAAACTACTTAACATTGTTAAGTGAAATCAGGCCAGGCGCGGTGGCTCACGCCTATAATCCTAGCACTCTGGGAGGCGGAGGCGGGTGGATCGCTCAAGGTCAGGAGTTTGAGACCAGCCTGAGCAAGAGCGAGACCCTGTCTCTACTGAGACCCTGTCTCTACTAAAAATAGAAAGAAATTATCTGGACAACTAAATATATATATATAGAAAAAATAAGCCGGGGCGTGGTGGCACATGTCTGTAGTCCCAGCTACTCGGGAGCCTGAGGCAGTAGGATCGCTTGAGCTCAGGAGTTTGAGGTTGCTGTGAGCTAGGCTGAAGCCACAGCACTCTAGCCCAGGCAACAGAGTGAGACTCTGTCTAAAAAAAAAAAAAAAAAAAGAAAGAAAGAAAAACATTGTTAAGTGAAATTAAAGAAGACCAAAACAGAGAAATATACCATACCATGTTCATGGACCTGAACACCAAATATAGACTATCCCTAACTTACAATGGTTCAACTTACCAAATTTTCTAATTTATGATGGTGTGAAAATGATACACATCAAGTATGCTCCTCGAAAACTAACTTGTGATATTTTCAACTTATGATGGGTTTATCAGGATGTAACCCCATAATATTAATAAGACTAGAAGCATCAGTATTACTAAGAGTCAATTCTTCCCAAACTGATATATAGAGACTCAGTGTAAACACAATCAAAATCTCAGCAGGATTTTCTGCAGAAACAGATTAATACCAAAGGCTGACACATAATATTAACAAGGCAAATAATACCGAATTTTGGCAAGAAAGTGAAGCAACTGAAATCATTCAATTGCTGGTGGGCATGCAAAATGGTACAATTTTGGAAAGGGTTTGGCACTTTTTTGTAAAGTACCATATGACCCACCAATTCCACTCCTAGGTGTTTTTTACCCATGAGAATTTTTTTTAAATGTCTACACAAAGAATTGCAGATGTACGGTCACAGCAACTTTACTCATTTTAATCTAAAACTCCAAACAACCCAGAAGTCCATCAACAGATGAATGGATAGGTAAGTTGTGGTATAGCCATAAAATGGAATACAATTCAACAACAAAAAGAACTATTGATACAGACAAAAAAGTGGATGAATCTCAAAAAATGGTACTGTAAATGCAAGAAGTCAGACACACAGAGTACATACTACACAGCTTCATTTATATGAAACTCTAGGAAAGACAAATCTAATAAATAGTGATAGAAAGCAGAGGAGCTACCTCCTGGAACCAGGATGGCAGAGAGGGAAAAAGTAAAAGGAAACCTTCTGAGATGATGAAAATGTCCTGTACCTTAATGGTGGTTATGATTAAGTGGGTCTTTAAATTCATCAAAACTCACTGAACCTTACACTTAAAATATACATTTTATCTTATGTAAATTATGCCTCAGTAAAATTAATTTTAAAAGAAAAAATAAGACTTATGTATAAGAATGTTCATTTTTAATAACAATAGAAAAAATTAGAACCACTTAATGTTCAATAGTGTCTAGTTATGTTAAATTATAGTACATTTATTCATATAATGTAAAACTATGTTACTTTTAAAAACAATACAGATATATTTGTATTGACATGGCAATCTATCTATAATATATTAAGTAATCAGGTTACGAACCTGATCTCATTTGAACACGTGTAAATGTACACACATTGCTTTTGTGTGGTTTACAAAAGCATCAAAACTTCTGAAAGGATGTATGTTTAATAGAAAACAATGACCTTTTTATCGGAGTGCTGAGCTATTTGGCAGGGGAATTTCATTTTCTATGCATATTTTTTATACTAAATTTATATTATGTTAAAAACAGTAAAGATGTTTCCATTTTTCAAGGGAAAAAAGGTGGTTAAGTCAATCCTTAAATAACCAAAGCACTCTCAAGAGGAGGAAAAGCTGCCGGGAACACTCTGTAGTCCTCTCCTTTCTTTCCTGCCAAAATCACCCTCCTCAAGAAATCATCTCATCCTAGCCCTTGGAAAGCCCCATTTTTCACTCAAAGGCATAATCCTCCCTTATAGAAAATGTTGTGTGTTTTTTTAATTGTAAATTGACAATTTATAATTGTATAAATCTATGAGGTACAAAGTGATGTTATAATTTCTGAATACAATATGGACTAATTAAAATCAAGCTAGTTAACATATCCATCACCTTAAACACTTAACAGATTTTGCGGTGGGAACACTTGAAATTTACTCTCTTAGCAATTTTGAAATGTACAATACTCTTATTAACTATATTCACCACACTGTGTAATAGAACTCAAAAAATACTCCTGTTTTTTCAAGAAAACTGTGCATTTTAAATCATTTGCAAATTTTACAAAATAGCCAATTATTATAAAACAAGTGTTCTGATACAAATTTTATGAATATAAACAAATAGAATTCCAATAAACACCTCCCAGCAAAGCAAACCAAAGAAAAGCAATTCTTTTTTTTTTTTTTTTTTGAGACAGAGTCTCACTATGTTGCCATGGGTAGAGTGCCGTGGCGTCATCCTAGCTCACAGCAACCTCAAACTCCTGGGCTCAAACGATCCTCCTGCCTCAGCCTCTCAAGTAGCTGGGACTACAGGCATGCGCCACCATGCCCGGCTAATTTTTTCTATATATTTTTAGTTGTCCAATTAATTTCTTTCTATTTTTAGTAGAGACGGGGTCTTGCTCTTGCTCAGGCTGGTTTCGAACTCCTAAGCTCAAACAATCCGCTCGCCTCGGCCTCCCAAAGAGCTAGGATTACAGGTGTGAGCCACCGCACCCGGCCAGAAAAGCAGCTCTTGAGCTGATGATTTAATTAGGTATGTCTTGTGGGAAGAAAAGCCTCTCTAATAAGTAGGATTTTACTTTAAGCTCAGATAAAAATCTAAAACATTCTTAAGCCCAAGAAAAATTTAATTTTGCCACATTTATAAAAAATAGATTTTACTAGCAAAAAGTGTTCAATGAACTATAACATTAAAAATCCTGGAAGTAGTTGGATTTGAGTCCCACGAAACCTGAACTGAAATCCTGTCATGTTTAGCAGAGGCGGTGGAAAATGCCTTCCCGTGGGAGATCCACACAGTGACCATCTGTTTTTATCAAGTCAGACAAACTTGGCTTTATTAACAGAAGCAGAACAGATTGCGCAAAAAATAAAATAAAAACAAAAAAACTGCCCCAACATCCCAAAGTTACCTTCTATTCTTTTTATCAAGAAACATCTTAATTACATGTGGTCCCTTCTCAAAAACGTGAAGAAATAAGCTTTTTAAATACAAGACACATTTGGTTAACCTCCATAGGATCCTTACCAGTAAAGCGTTCTTTCCATAGGAATTGTGAAACACTTAGCTCTTAGGAGAATTGTATATAAGCAGCTTAGGGGGACGTGACTAATACTGTGAAAAAGAAAATACTCAATAATCAATTGCTAAAGCTGTATGTAACAAAAATTCAAAGAAAGAAGACATTAGGCATTTTGTAGTATACAAACAGAGGGGAACCACCTTTGAGGAGCTCAAAATCTAGCTGCCCCATTTAAAGGGAAGTGCTTTCAGTCTTATTACTTCTATTCGAAGCACAAAGGCATCTTTCAGATTCACTAGGGATGAGAGTTTAAATATTCAGAAGATGTTCAGACAATGAATACTCATTATCTTACATGAGTCATTATTAGTTTTTAAAGTACTAAGTGACTCTGTCAAAAGACCATATATCCTAAAATAGTCCCAAAGTTTAGGCAGCTCTGACACACAGCTGACACAAACAGAGAGGTCAGAAACACAATGAATATATGAGGAAAATCCTCTACGAAAAGGAAAGAATATGGAAAAGAAATTACATTTTTTGTGGGTACCTTACCAGGTCATTTGTCTCTTTTAGGGAGGAGTAAGCATCCTGTAGTTTGTATCAATACTATTTTTTTTTTTTTTTT
>CAUYSK010113421.1:0-34887 GCA_963575035.1 Avahi laniger
TCTTGCAATAGTGAATTGTGCTGCCAAGAACATTCGAGTGCAGATGTCTTTATAGTAGAATGTTTTGTGCTCTTTTGGGTAGATGCCTAATAGTGCTATTGCTGGATCGAATGGTATTTCTATTTTTAGCTCTCTGAGGTACCTCCAAATTCTTTTCCACAGAGGTTGCACTAATTTGCAGTCCCACCAGCAGTGTAAGAGTGTTCCTGTCTCTCCACATCCTCGCCAACATTTGTTGTTTTGTGATTTTTTGATAGAGGCCAATCTCACCGGGGTTAGGCGATAACCTCATTGTGGTTTTGATTTGCATTTCTCTAATAATTAGAGACGTTGAACATTTTTTTATATGTTTGCTGGCCATTATTCTGTCTTCTTTTGAAAAGTTTCTGTTCATTTCCCTTCCAGCATAATGTTGAACAGAAGTGGAGGGAGCAGACTTCCTTGCCATGTTCTTGATCTTAGGGGACAAGTATGATGTTAACTGTGGGATTTTTGTATATGTCCTTTATGGGATTAAAGGAAGTTCTTTTCTATTCCTAGTTTGACTCCTCCCCACCCCACCGCCACACTGCACAGGGTCTTGCTTTGTTGTCCGGACTAGAGTGCAGTGACATCATCATAGCTCACTGCAATCTCCAACTCCTGGGCTCAAACGATCCTCTTGCTTCAGCCTCCTGAGTAGCTGGGACTATAGATGTGTGCCACCATGCCCAGGTAATTTTCCTTTTTTTTCTTTTTTGTAGAGATGGGTTCTCATCACATTGCTCAGGCTGATGATGACTGTTTTAATCATAAGAGGGTGGTGAATTTTCTGACATTTTTTCTGTGTCTACTGAGATGATCATATAGCTTTTGTCCTTTTTAAATATGGTGTATTACATTGATGATTTTGTATGTTGAATCGCTCTCGCATTCCTGGGATATATTCCTCTTGATCATGTTATGTAATCCCTTTAAAAATACTGCTGAACCGATACAGCTTCTTTTCATTTAAAGTTTAATTTCTAAATCAAAGAGAAAATTTGGCAAAGCCAACCTCTTATATGGCAGAGAAACAGGATTTTCTGGGTTTTCTGAGACAGACTCTCACTATGTTGCCCAGGCTGGAGTCCAGTGGCTATTCACGGGCAAGATCATAGCGCACTGCTGGCCTTGAACCCCTGGGCTCAAGTGATCCTCCCACCTCAGCCTCCTGAATAGCTAGGACTACAGGGACTTTCTTTTTTAATAACTGGATTTTATGTATCTTAGTTTATGCTGAAAAACACAAAGCCATCTAGTCTACCATGTCAAGTATATAATGTGTGTGGTACATTAAAAACACATATTTGGTCTTTGTCCCCAGTACCTGGCACTGAGCTCCTAATTTCCCCAGTGATAGGAGTGTCTTTAGTTATTCATAATGAGCCCTTTTCTATCAAAACTGAATTTATATTAATGAGGTGACTGATGGCAGGGCCCCTATCTAGTTCCACAATGGGAGTTGGTCCCCAAAGGAACCAACCATGTGATTAGAAGGCTGGAAATTTTAGCTTCACTCCCTGACTTCCCAGAAGGGGAAGGGGACTAGAGATTAAGCTCAATCACCAGAGATCAATGATCTAATTAATCATGCCTGAGTAATATGAAACTTCAATTAAAACTCTGAAACAGTGAGGCTAGGGAAGCTTCCATGTAGGTGAACACATCAAGGTGCTGCGGGGCGGCGGGGGGCGATGCATCCAGAGAGGACATGGAAGCCCTGCAACCCCACCTCACCAATGCCCATACCTTGCATATACATCCCTTTAATTGTCTGTTCCTGAGTTGTATTCTTTATAATAAAACTGTAATCATAAGTATAGCACTTTCCTGAGTTCTATGAGCCACTCATGCAAATTATCAAACATGAAGTGGGGTTGTGGGAACCCCAAATTTGTAGCCAACTTGGGCAGAAGTGTGGGTATTCTGGGGAGCCAAGACTTGTGAATAGTGTCTGACACTAACTCTGGGTGTTTAGTGTCAGAATAGGATTTAACTGTAGGACATCAATTGATGCTGTAGAACTAGAGAAACAGTTGTTGTTGGAAAGGCACTGCAAATAAACTGCTCTAAATAAGCTGCTGTTATTATACAGACTATTTTTTTTTTTTGAGACAGAGTCTCACGCTGTTGCCCAGGCTAGAGTGCCATGGCATCAGCTTAGCTCACAGCAATCTCAAACTCCTGGGCTCAAGCGATCCTCCTGCCTCAGCCTCCGGAGTAGATGGGACTACAAGCACGTGCCACCATGCCCGGCTAATTTTTTTCTATATATATATTTTAATTGTCCAGCTAATTTCTTTCTATTTTTAGTAGTGACAGGGTCTCGCTCTTGTTCAGGGTGGTCTCGAACTCCTGAGCTGAACTCAAGCAATCCATCCACCTCGGCCTCCCAGAGTGCTAGGATTACAGGCGTGAGCCACCACGCCCGGCCTACACAGACTATTTGGTCAGAGTATAAAATAAAGGATAAGGAAATTAAAATGAAGCCTTTTTTGTTTCAAGATCTGTGTATATTTTACTAGTTATTAAATAATCAGAGGCTTCTCCTTGACGATTTATTCTAGCAATGAAAAAGTAGTAATGAGTGAAAGGATGGCATTGCCAGTGAATCACCTAAGAGAAAAAAATCACTGCATACAACACCCCCTTTGTTTGCTTAACCAACCGTGGTTTAACTTGTCTTTAAGAGTTTGTTTCAACAGCAATTGAAGAGTACTGAGTAGACAGAAAGGGCACAGCCCTCCCCCACATCTGTCCAGACCACATTCCAAGGAGACTGCTAAAGTCAGTATAGCAGAGAAAAAACAACTGCCCCCTGTTATCATTCTACAACAATAAAAGCTCAAGCCACTTTTACTCAGGGCAGGCACTAGCACTTCTTTCTTTCTTTCCTGCCACCATGTCCTTTCCTCTCTTGGAAAGTAAAATAAACTTTTTGCTTCAAATGTATCCTAATCTTTGAGTTGAGAATTCTTTCTCAGCCTGTGGTACGAGTTCCCACCCTAACAATGAGCCCTTAGGATTACTACTAGTAAAAGTATTATCTTGGGTCTTATAATATATTGGCTTAAGACTTGATCATCGTGTACCAAGCCAAAACTTAATTTAAAGAGTTGGTCTTAATGAAATTTAAAGCCCAAAAGGAAGCAAGCAATAAGACATGAAAAATAATTCTAACAAGAAATCAACTATGCTGTAGCACAGAAACAGACATGCTTTGATAATACAACTTTACCTAATAAAATTGACATCTTCACATGCAATGATATGGCACTATTTTCTTGGTTAGGTTTTTATTACATTAGTATCTCATACATTTCAAAATGTCTAGAAGCAATATAATTTTTCTATAACTTATAAAAAAATTATCACTGGAAAGTTCATTCATTCATTCAATAAAAATTCACTGAGAAAGAATTCATTTAGAGAAAGGCAATGTAAAACCCCTGGTAGCTTTTATTTGGGGCCATTGTATAAGACAACCGTATAAAATTTTTCGGTAATTCGGTAACTGCCTTTGATGGAATTCTAAATAGATTGCTCAAACGTTTTTTAAAATGGTAAGCAAAGAATAACATTAACCTTTAAAAAGTAGAAATATCTCAATAATAATTACTTTAATAATAACAGTACGTTATATCCTAAAGATCAAATGGAATATTAATTCTTCCTAACCAAGCACACAAATGTGTGTTCATGAAGGGCTTATGCAATTTCTAGGTCTTACCTCGTCTATGTTTCTAAGCCATTTGCTGATGTTTTCAAAACTTTTACCATTGGTGATGTCATATACTAGCATGATACCCATTGCTCCTCTGTAATAGGAGGTTGTGATGGTGTGAAATCGTTCCTGGCCTGCTGTATCCCTGAAATAAACAGCCAATAATTTCTATTAACCATTTTGATATCACTCCATTCCACATAAAGGACAAAACAATAGAATAAATAGACGGAGATTAAAACCCACTATCTACCACAAAGCAAAACAGAACCAACACTCATTTAACTCTTAAATAGTAAACAATTATGGTTTTTCATAAATATATATAAGAACTTTTTAGTTGAAGGAAATTAATGACCTACCCATACTGGATGAAAATCTGAAAAGGAAAACAGTAGAAAGTGACACATAAAACTCTTGAAGTTATTTAATAACACCAGCAAGCACCATAAAAACTCTTTGAATTTCATTTTATTTAGTGATTTATAGTTCCACAATGTAATACAAAAGCATGTGGAATTTTAGAACATTAAAGGACTACACCATAGTATAGCCACACACACATTTAGAACTATTTTTAAAAAGTAAAGATAACCACATTTATAAATAACAAGACAGAAATACGTAAATAACAGTATTTTTCATTATTATTTAATGTCTTCAAGCCAAAGGTTTAAGATCTATTTTGCTCCTATAATTATACCTTCTCATTCACATCACTAATTTCTTCTACTTTTATGGAACATTCTCATTAGTTTACAAACATGTTTTTAGTATCTCCTTTTTTAAAAAGCAAAAATAAACAAAAACCCCACTCTTAACCCAACATCCCTCCAACTAACACTTCACTTCTCTATTCCTCTTCCCAGCTAACATTTTTAAAACTTTTACTTTGAAATAATCGTAGCCTTACAGGAAGTTACAAAAATGATACAGAGAGGTCCTAGGTACCCTTCACCCAGTTTTTCCCAATGGCAACACCTTACAAGATTGCAGTATAATAGCGAAACCAGGAAACCAATGTTGATACAATCTACAGACCTTATTCAGATTTCACATTTTTTCCAACATGTACATACACATTCATCTATCTATATGTGTATATATATGTAGTTCTCTGTAATATTATCACAGTGATAAATTTGTGTAACCACCACCACAAACAAGATAGAGAACTGCTACATCACCTCCCTGACCCCACAGTTCCTAAACTCTGGCCAAAATCTGTTTTCCATGTCCATAATTTTTTCATTTTCAGAATGTTACATAAATGGAATCATGCAGGAGACTACTTTTTGAAATTGGCATTTATCACTTTTTTCAGCATGGTACCTTTGAGATCCTCTCCAAATTGTTATATGTGGTACTAGTCTGTCCTATTTTATTTCTTAGTAGTATTCTATGGCAGTGGTCCCCAACCTTTTTGGCACCAGGGACCAGTTTCATAGAAGACAATTTTTCCATGTGGGAGTGGCGGAAGGTGGAGCTCAGGCAGTGATGGGAGCAATAGGAAGATGAAGTTTCACTTGCTCTCCCCAAGCTCACATCCTGCTGTGCCCCGTCCCCATTCCTAAGTTTCATGGAAGACAATTTTTTCACAGATGGGGGAGTGGGTGTTGGTGGAGCTCTGTGGCCCAGTCCCTAATAGGTCACAGACCTGTACCAGTCCACGGCCCAGGGATTGGGGACAAAAGTTCTATGGTATAGATGTACCACAATTGGTTTAACCATTCACCTATGGAAGGACATTTGTGGTGTTTCCAGTTTTCGGCTATTACAGATAAAGTCCTATGAACATTCATGTATAGGTTTCTGAGTGGACATAAGTTTTCATTTCTCTAAGATAAATGCCCAGGAATGTTATTTATGGGTCACATGTTAAGTGTATATTTAACTTCATAAGAAACTGCCAAACTTTTCCAGGGTGGCTGTGCCACTAGCAATGTATGAGAGATTTAGTTTCTCCACATCCCTACCAGCATTTGATGTTGTGATTTTCTTTATTTTAGTTGTTCTAATAGGGCATATAGTGATATTTCATTATCATTTTAATTTGTATTTCCCTATGGCTAAGATATTGAACATTTTTTCATGTGATTATTTGCCATCCATACATCCTCTCTAATGAAGTTATGTTTATGTCTTTTGCTCATTCACTAATTGGATCGTTTGCTTTTTTACTGTAGATTTTTCAGAGTTCTTTTCATATGTAAGTCCTTTGTCAGATACGTATGGTTTGCAAATATTTTCTCCAAGTCTGTAACTAATGTTTTCATTCTCTTAATGAGGTATTTTATAGAGTGACAGCTTTTAATTTTGTGGGAGCCCAATTAATTTATTGATTTTTTCTTTTATGGATGTTTTTAGTGTCACGTCCTAAGAACTCTTTACCCAGTTTTACTTAGGTCCCAATGATTTTCTCCTATATTTTCTAAAAAATGGTTTTATTATGGTTTTATAAATTGATGATATATTTTGAGTTAATTTTGGTACAAAATGTAAATTTTAAGTAGGTTTTACCTATGGGTGTCCAACTGCTCCAGCATCATTGTCAAAAATATGTAGGTCATAGTTCAATCTATGGGTTCTTTATTCTGTTCCAATGCCCTATGTGTCTAGGTCTCCATTACCACACTTGTGTTGGTTTACTGTAGCTAAATAAAAAGTCTTAAACCAGGAAGACTGATTCTTCCCACTTATTTTACTTTGTCAAAGTTGTTTTAGATATCCTAGCCTTTCCATATAAATTTTCAGATAAGCCTGTCTACACCTTCAAAAAAATCTTCCCAGCAAACTTCTGTATAGAGTTGTCTCTAGTTGCTGCTTCCCCACATTCATCTTCAACTGTTTCTAATCGGACTGCTATTATTAAACATTCTACCAAAACTCCCCTTCAAAAGGTCTCCAATAACATTCTGGATGTCAAATCCAATAGTTACTTCCTTTTTATAAACAGTCCTGCATTTCTTAACTACAGGGATATGTTCGGAGAAATGCATCATTAGGCAATTTCAGCCTTGTGTGAACACCACAGAATGTACTTACATCAAACCTAGATAGTATAGCCTACACACCCAGACTATACGGTATAGCCTGTCACTCCTCGGCTACAAACCTGGACAGCATGTAACAGGCAACTGTAACACAATGGTAGTATCTGCGTATCTAACCATATCCAAACATAGAAAAGGTACAGTAAAAATACAGTATTATAATCTTATGGGACCACCATCATATATTCAGTAGGTCATTGACCAAAACATCATTATGTGGTACATGACTGTATCTTAATCACTAAGCAGGACTCCACACAGTTGACTGCATTCTCTTTCGAAACACTTTATTCTCATGACTTCAGATGTCACATGTTTCTATTATTCTAGGTCATCAGATACTCATTCACAGTACCTTTTGTTGGCATTCTAAGATTCAGAGATGATGGGCTATCATTCTCTACACAGTAGCCAGAGTAATCGTTAAACAAATGTTTCATCATGTATTTCTACTTAAAATATCCAACAGCTTCACAACGGGGAAAAATAGGCTTTTCAACAAATGCTGTTGGAACAACTGAATATCCCCATGTAAAAAGGTAACATTGGAACCCCATCCCATACCATATTTAAAAATTAACTCAAAACAGATTTAAGACCTAAATGTAAGAGGTAAAACTGTAAAAACTCTTAGAAGAAAACACAGGAAGACATCTTCATGATCTTGGATTTAACAACTATCTATTAGACATGTCACTAAACCACAAACAACAACAAAAAAAATAGGTTAAATGGACTTCATCAAAATTAAAAACTTGTATTTCAATGGACATTCAAGAAGGTGAGAAGACAACCCACACATAGGATCAAAGAAACTATCTGCAAATCATGCATTTGATAAGGGACTGGTGTATGCAGAATATATAAAGAACTCTTACAACTTAACAATAAAAGGATAAATGACCAAACTTAAAAACAGGCAATGGATCTAAACGGACATTTCTCCAAAGGTATACGAACAGCCAGTGAGCACGTAAGCAGCAGCTCAATGTCATTAGTTATTAGTGAAATGCAAATCACCTACCCATCAGTAAGATGGCTATAATCAAAAAGACAATAACACATGGTGACAGGGATGTAGACAAATTGGAACCCTCATACACTGTTGGTGGCAATGTAATATGATAAAGTCACTATGGAAAAGTGCAATAGTTCCTCAAAACATTAAACATATAGCTACCACATGATCCAGCAATTCTACTTCTAGGTAAACAAGAGAAATGAAAACATATGTCTACACAAAAATTTAAACACAAATGTTCACAACAACATTATTCATAATAGCCAAAACGTGGAAATAACCCATCAATTGATGAATGGATAAATAAAATGTGGTATAGCCGGACAGTGGAATATTATTCAGCCATAAAAAGTAATGAAGTACTGACATGGACCAACCTTGATAACATTATGCTAAGCTAAAGAAATCAGTCACAAAAGACCATATATTAATGATTCCGTATAGACATGAAATGTCCAGAATAGGAAAATCTAGAGAGACAGAAAATAGGGTAGTGGTTGCCCTGGCCAGGAAGTTACGAGGATGGAGAGTATAGGGTTTCTTTTCAGGGGAGATAAAAATGTTCTACAATTGTGAAGATTGTTGTACAACAACCTTGTGAATAAACCAAACCCCATTAAATCATACTTTAAATGGGTAAATTGTATGGCATGTGAATTACATCTCAGTAAAGCCATTAAAAATAAACTAAAACATGGCCAGGCTTTTAAAACAAAACAAACTTCCAATGGCAACTCATTATAACCAGAATCAATTCCAAACTCTTTATCGTGGGCTTTACAAAGTCTTACAGGATTTATATCCTTTCTGGCTCCCATGATTTTGAGGCACTCTTTCCCCTAAACCACTAGAGCCACATTTTTTATGTCCCTAAATTCACAAGCTTGTTCCACTGTCTGTACACTATTGGCTCCTCAATTTTTTCACATTTTGAATGAGCTTATTAGCATGTTCATACATCTGCCATCTATCCATCAATTCAAATATTTACTGAATGTCTACTATGTGCTAGGCATTATGCAAAAATGTACACAGAACATGGGTTTGGAGTCAAACTCAAGTTTATTCTTAGGTTCCACTCCTCCTCCTAGCTGGTTGACCTTTGGAGGTACCTTAACCTCCTTGGACCTAAGATTTTTTCATTTATAAACAATCAGGGGAGTTAAGTAACAATTAGGAGGAATATTTTCTATAAAAATATGCAAAGATGTAATAATGTCACTATAGAAGACTGAAAATTTAATTCCATGTTTTTAAGATGTTCTAACAATGCTCTAAGTCAAAACCATCTTTATAGATTTATAGATGCTCTATGATATTAAGAGCTCTCTCAAGTTATTTTACTTATTTATATTTTTTTTTTTTCCTTTTGAGACAGAGTCTCACTGTGTTGCCCGGGCTAGAGTGCCATGGCGTCAGCCTAGCTCACAGCAACCTCAAAGTCCTGGGCTCAAGCAATCCTTCTGCCTCAGCCTCCCAAGTAGCTGGGACTACAGGCATGCGCCACCATGCCCGGCTAATTTTTTCTACATATTTTTAGTTGTCTGATTAATTTCTTTCTCTTTTTAGTAGAGACGGGGTCTCGCTCTTGCTCAGGCTGGTTTCCAACTCCTGAGCTCAAACAATCCACCTGCCTCAGCCTCCAAGAGTGCTAGGATTACAGGCGTGAGCCACCGCGCCCGGCCACTCACTTACTTTTTTAAGTCCCACGCAGGGGGAGGCATGATCATAGCTTATCATAACCTTGAATTCCTGGGCTCAAGTGATCCTCCTGCCTCAGCCTCTCAAAGTGTCAGTATTATAGGTATGAGCCACTACGCCTGGCCTCAAGTTAACATTTATCTGTGCTTAAGCAGTACTTAAAGCTGCTTCACAAGGAAAAATCTAGATTTGTCTGTAGCCTATTTCTGTAATGTAAAATAAAATGGTTTTTCATTTAGCTAAGTGAAAGACTTGGTTGAACTTTTCAATTTTCTTAAAAAAAATATCAGCCCTCTCACTTGCTCATTTCATCTCAAAGTATATAAATCTGCCCTTTAAAATAAGGGAAAAAATCCCTTTTTCTCATTCTACAAGTATTTATTGAGCAAATACTATATACTAGATAATATTTTAGGCATTAAAGGTAAAGTCATAAACAAAACAAAAATTCCTGCCTTAACAGAGTTTACATTCTACTGAGGATAGACAACAAATAAATAAAACCTGGAATGTCAGAGAATAAATGCCAAGGAGACAAAAAGTAAAACAAGAAAAGAAATTAAGCCTTCTCCAAGAAAATACCAATAGTGGATGCTGCCAGTGCTATGGGAGGGCCTGAAGGCCCAGAAGTCCCTGGAATGGAGGCTTCAGCAGCAGCAACTAGGCTGGGTTGTAGCCAAGGCTTCAGAAGTCAAGGAGGCAAGGATAAAGACAAAGAGTAGGACTGTTCACTTTTTCCTGGGGATATCCCTCAAGGATGAGGATTTGAAGATTATGCCCATGCAAAAACAGACCTGCACTGGCCACTGGACCAGTTTCAAGGCATTTGTCACCATCAGGGATGACAACGGTCATGTTAGTCATGGGAGTTAACTGCTCCAAGATAGTAGTGATGGCCATCCACAGGGCGATGATCCTGGCCAAGCTCCCCATCATCCACATGCAGTGAAGTTACTGGGGGAACAAGATCAGCAAGCCCCACTGTCTTCTGCAAGGTGACCACTGCGGCTCTGTGCTGGTGGCCACATCTCAGTCCCCAGCAGCACTGGCATCATCTCAGTCCGTGCCCAAGAAGCTGCTCCTGGTGGCTGGTATCAAAGACCACTAAACTACTTAGCCAGGGGCTATACTGCCACCCAAGGCAACTTAGCAAGGCCACCTGTGATGCCATCTCCAAGATCTACAGCTATCTTACCCCTGACGTGTCTGGAAAGAGACCACCCTGTTCACTAAGTCTCCCTACCAGGAATTCACGGACTACCTTGTAAAGAACCATACCAGAGTCTCCACGCAAAGGACCCAAGCTCCAGCTAAGGCTACTATGTAGTGTTTCTATACAACAAAAATAAATAAAGTGAATTAATTTGGTCTTTTTAAAAAGGCAGGTGGGGAGATTAGGGGCCAATATTGGAGGTGGGGTAAGCATTAGTGCAATTTTAAATAGGGTGTGAGGGAAGGTCTCATTGGGAAGATAAAGATAATAAGGATGTGAGCCACATAAACATACAGGAGAACAGTGTTCCAGGAAGAAAGAAGAACAAGTGCAAAAGGTCTCGAAGCAAAGTGTGAGGAACAAAAGGAGGTCATGTGGCTGGAATGAAATAAGTGAGGGGAGACTAGTATAGGATCAAACAGGTATGCAGCAGGGAATGCAGATTGTGTCGGATCTTACAGTTTTGTAAGCCTTTTGTAGTCCTCTGCAAGAACTTTAGCTTTTCCTCTGAGAGAAATGGGAAGTCTTGTCAGAGGGTTCTGCAAAAAGAAATGACTTAACCTGGGTTTAAAAGAGTGATTTTGTTTACTGTGTTGAAAATGGGTGTGGGTATGTACAGATGGTACACACACAGAAGGAGAATTAGGAGGTTACACAGTACCCATCCAAAAAACTGCCAAGAGATACATCATTAAAAAAAAAACCATCTGAGAGGTATGCTATCAATTCTTCTATATTTGATCTGTGAATCAGGTTAAACCACCAAGAGGCTAAACTGCACTCACACATTTGTATTTATGTATTTATTTACATTCTCAAACCACAATTTTTATCTCCATTATTTTTAATATTATGTCAATTTATTAAGAATCATGACAAGAAGCAGCTTTATGATAACTTATTCTGTATTTGTTATAATCTGGTTTTTCCCTTAAGAATGTGGGTAGCCCACCCCTTCACCCCCGCTTTCCTGCCTTGGCTGCCAAGAAGTTTACAGGTAAATTTTATAAATTAGAGAAACAATGAGTTGTATATTTTTATCTCCCATTTTCCTCATTTCCAATTTGCTGTTTTATCTTTTATTAATCTTATGCATTTAGTTATAAAGTGCCTTAAATCAAGTAGAAATGCTTTCATGAAAAAAATAAAGATTTGTCTCATTACAGCAGAAACAGCTTAATTCTTTTCTGAACTGGTAAAAAGAAGTATAACTATTTCTATTCTCTTACAGACAAGTTAAAGTCTCCTACTTAAAATCCAGGCTGGAAATGTACTTATCTAAGACAAAGACTGCAGGACCTGGGCTTCAGGTAGTGCCTAACAATTACAGTGTAGGAAGCACAGGAAACTTTCATTTCAATTTTGTCATAATTAATAACCACTGAGAGAGACAATCTTCCACAGCACTCCACTATGAATGCCACCTGCAACACTTTCTAGCTATTATATGCTACCTTCTTCACATTATACAATTAACAAATTATATATACACTTTGCTGTCAAATCTATGACTAAATTCTCCACCAAGAAAGAACACACTGCAAAAGATGCTACTTAGCTAAATCTACATCAACAGCACCTAGAAAAGGGGTTTTATATTATCATGTTGGTTAGTCATGAGATGCCAACATAAAAGATACTAAAATATTAATGGCCCCTCTGAAAAGAAAACTAATCACTATTTATGTCCAGAGTAAGTCTGTTTTTTTTTGAGAGAGTCTCACTGTGTTGCCCGGGGCAAGTGCCCTCGCGTCAGCTTAGCTCACAGCAACCTCAAACTCCTGGGCTCAAGCGATCCTACTGCCTCAGTCTCCCGAGTAGCTGGGACTACAGGCATGTGCCACCATGCCCGGACAATTTTTTCTATGTATTTTTAGTTGTCCAATTAATTTCTTTTTATTTTTAGTAGAGACGGGGTCTCGCTCTTGCTCAGGCTGGTCTTGAACTCCTGGCCTCAAGGAATTCTCCTGTCTCAGCCACCCAGAGTGCTGGGATTACAGGTGTGAGCCTTTAAGCCTGTTTTCAAAACTACTGTTTCCCTCTGCTGTTAAAATTTTTTTTCTTCCCAGTCTACTTAGTATAATCAAGATTCTGAAATTATAACCCAATAGCAGAATCTTCCTTACATAAAATAATAGATACATAAGCTAAGAAATATTGTGAAATACTATTTTTCCCACTGGCATATCACAAAAGCAGTGATATGTTCCCAGGAAGCAAAATTATTTATTTCCTTAATTGTTAGTACCACACTCAGGATTAGGGAAGCTGTGTACTCTGGCTGCTGTTAAGACAGTTATTTTTGGTGCGGACACTGACTGACAGCACTGGAACAGACCAGAGGCAACATCAATCTGCTCTTTAAGGCGGACCCCCAATTTCATAACTTTGTGTGTTTTGGTAACATAATGAAGTTATTCTTTCCTTTACAAATTATGTCAAATTTCACATGCCATATTTTATTTTAAGAAGACCTGGATTTCCTCATAGATACACAATTTCTCTACACCCAAAATATCATAAGTTTAAATTATGGTTATCTTCATCCAAAAATACTTTTTCAGAAGTAAAAAGCCTGATACCTGCCCTCTCAGAGATTACACCAGTGGGGACAGAACAAACAAGTAAATTAATATATAATCACAAATTGTGATAAATGATAGCAAGGTAAATAAGGTGAAGTGATGGACAGTGGGTAAGAAAGAAAGAAAGAAGTAATCTAGATAAGAATGATCAGGGAGAGGCCAGGCGGGTGGCTCACACCTGTAATCCTAGCACTCTGGGAGGCTGAGGCGGGCGGATTGTTTGAGCTCAGGAGTTCAAGACCAGCCTGAGCAACAGCGAGACCCCGTCTCTACTAAAAATAGAAAGAAATTAATCAGACAACTAAAAATATATAGAAAAAAAAATTAGCCGGGCATGGTGGCGCATGCCTGTAGTCCCAGGTACTCGGGAGGCTGAGGCAGTAGGATTGCTTGAGCCCAGGAGTTTGAGGTTGCTGTGAGCTAGGCTGACGCCACGGCACTCTAGCCCGGGCAACACAGTGAGATTCTGTCTCAAAAAAAAAAAAAAAGAATGATCAGGGAGGTCCTCTCTATAGAGGTGAGTTTTAAGGTGAGAGGTCAAGTTTCAACAGTAATCAACCAAAGTTATTCAGTCAACAAATATTTACTGAGCATCTTATTTGCCAGGTGTTGGTGGGGGGAATATAAGCATAAATCAGACAGATGGGACCCCTACTCTGAAAATCTTGTAGTTTAGTGTAGTAACAATAGGGACCATATTTTTTAAAATACACTAAGTCCAGATACCAAAAAGTATGACAAAGATAAACTAGGAAAAACGTGATAGTGCCTGGAGAGACTGGGCTTCTTTAGAACGCAAGGCCTCTCAAAGGGTAACATCAAATTGAGATTTGAATGAGAGAACTGAATGAGAGAAGGCAACAGGGCAAAGACCTGATGAGAAGCATTCCAAGCATAAAGAACATTAAAAGTACAAAGGCCCTGCACCTGAAAGAAAATCAGTGAGGGCCGGAGACCATA
Source organism: Avahi laniger (assembly GCA_963575035.1). Taxonomy (NCBI): domain Eukaryota; kingdom Metazoa; phylum Chordata; class Mammalia; order Primates; family Indriidae; genus Avahi; species Avahi laniger. Next base: position 14,279 of record CAUYSK010113421.1, read on the forward strand.
CACAGTAAGGAGAGAGAACAGTACCAGATGAGGTCAGAAAGGTGCACAGGGGCCCACCCTGTAAACTGTGGTAAAGAATTTGGATTTGGAATTTAGATTTTCATTTGAAATGCAATGAAAGATCAAAGGGACTATAAACAGGGGAAGGAATAACAACTATGACCGGATGTATATTTGTACATAGTTACTCTGGCTAATACCTGGAAAAAGTACTGGAAGGGGCAAAAGGTGAAGTAAGGACCTATTAGAATATTAAGAGTTTACTACAGGCCAGGCCAAGACTGTCTCAAAAAAAAAGGGAGGGTGGCAAGGGGGCTATTACAATAGTTCAAAAAAGAGATAATGGTGGCTTGACTACGGAGGTAACAATGGAGATGGAGAATTATAGGTGGATTCCAGACATATTTTGGAGAGAAAATCAACAGGGCTTGCTAATGAATTAAATGTGGGGATTAAGGGATTGGGAAGAATCCAACGTGAACCCAAGCATCTGACACCTTACTTAGGTAAGGCAACAACATCCCATGGCATTCTACCAAAGGTAGATGGTTCATTCTTCTATAAAATGAAACTACTAGGTTCAGGTAATTGTGTTGACATTAAATTTGCCGATGTTGACAAAATACAGATGTTGACAGTGGCAGACATTCCTGACCCCTATCCCCTCAAAAACAGGCCGGGCACGGTGGCTCACTCCTGTAATCCTAGCTCTCTGGGAGGCCGAGGCGGGTGGATTGTTTGAGCTCAGGAGTTCAAAACCAGCCCAAGCAAGAGCGAGCCCCTGCCTCTACTAAAAACAGAAAAAATTAGCGGGGTGTCATGAAACAAATCTGTAGTCCCAGCTACTTGGGAGGCTGAGGCAGGATTGCCTGAGGCCAGGAGTTTGAGGCTGCTGTGAGCTAGGCTGACGCCAAGGCACTCACCTGGGCAACAGAGTGAGACACTGTCTCAAAAAAAAAAAAAAAAAAAAAAATGACAAAGCTTTAGCAAAGAATGAAGTACTCAGCAATAAAAAGTAATGAACTTATTGATAATTTTGAAAATAATTATGGTGAGTGAAGAAGATGCCCCACCCCCAAAAAAAGCCAAAGGAAAAAAAACACGCTATGTGATTCCATTACACACAGTACTAGAAAATAGAAAGTAGTCTCTAGTGACAGAAAACAGAAAAGTAGGCTGCCTGGGGACCAGAAATGGTGGGAAAGAAGGGATCACAAAGGATTACAAGGAGGCTTAAGGAAATTTTTGAGGTGACGGATATATTCATTATCTTGACTGTGGTGATGGTTTTACAGGTTATACATAAGTCAAAACCTATCGAACTTTAAATATGTACAGTTCATTATGTACAGTTCATTATGTTATACCTCAACAAAGATGTTTTTTAAAAAGGAATAACTTATCTCACAGGGTCCCTGTTAGTAATTAATGGGTTAATACATACAATACTCATAAAACATAATACTCACTGAAAAATAATGCTATTATAATTTTAAAGTCTACGATTCAGACTTGAATACAAATTCAAAGTATTTTATTTTATTTCTGTGGGCAAAACCATATGCAAACTAATAAAAATAATGCCTATAAAAAGATAAAACACATTAAAGAAAATCAATATTTTAGCAAACCACTGTGCTAAGACAAGTTTCACATAGATTATTTCACATAATTCTTATGACAATTCTTTGAGATAGGCAGTATTATCTTCATTTTACATATAAAGATATAAGAGCCTAACAGTGAGTATGTAACTTGCCCGAGTTCACACAGTAAGTGGAAAAAACTGAACAGCCAGATCTCATGGACTCCAAAGTCCACGGCAGTAGCTCTTTACATCACTAAAAGGATTACTTGCTTTAGAAAGGGAAGTCCCACAGAATCTACACTGGTGACAAAGAAGAATTTCACTGCCAAACCTTAAGAAACCTGGCATTCTGATATATAAAATAAATAAATCGCTTACCATATCTGTAGCTTGATCTTCTTTCCTTGTAATTCAACTGTTTTGATCTTAAAGTCTATTCCTACAACACAGAAAAAAAGGTAAATTGTAACTGTGGCTTTGTGCTTGGCTGTACTAAAATTATTAATAGTTGGAGTAAAAATGCTTACACTTCTTAAACTTGTACTTGTCTGTTCTGCATACTCAGTAAGTATGCAATTCTGAGTATATGTGTCCAATTTTAAACCTGAGTAATATAAAGACCCAAGATGGCAGGAGAAATAACTATAGAAAGTTTTCATAAATTAGGAAACAAGAAACTAAATTTTAAAATATTTAATATTTTAGTGCATAAGAATAAAAGATGTTTCTCAGTAAATTATAGGGAAAAAATATAGCCTTCACTAGCTTGCAGAACAAAAAGAAAACCATCAGGGATAGAGGGTCATTTCCTAATGATAAAGCAGTCAATTCTTGAGGAAGGCATAAAAATACATACTTTAGCACCTAATTAACACAGAGCCTCAAAATACATGAAGCAAGCCAGTACGGTGGCTCACAACCATAATCCTAGCACTCTGGGAGGCTGAGGCAGGAGGATAACTTGAAATCAGGAGTTTGAGACCAGCCTGACCAAGAGCAAGACCCTGTCTCTACTAAACATAGAAAAATTAGCTGGGCATCATGGTGCACGCCTATAGTCCCAGCTACTGGGGAGGCTGAGGCAAGAGGATCACTTGAGCCCAGGAGTTTGAGGTTACAGTGAGCTATGATAAGGCCACTGCACTCTACCCAGGGCAACACAGTGAGACTCTGTCTCAAAAACAAAAATACATGAAGCAAAAATTAATAGAACTGCAAAGATGCCTAACAAAGAGAATAAATGAAGAAAGAAAAGAAAAAAATGTAAAAAAAAAAAAAAAGCAAAAAACAGAATTACAAAGAGAAATAAACACACCCACAATTTTAGTTAGAGATTTCAACATCCCTTTTCAGTACCTGATTTTTTTTTTTTTTTTTTTTTTGAGATGGAGTCTCACTCTGTTGCCCAGATGAGTGGCATGGTGCTAGCCTAGCTTATAGCAACCTCAAAACTCCTGGGCTTAAGTGATCCTCCTGCCTCAGCCTCCCGAGTAGCTGGCACTACAGGGGAATGCCACGATGCCCGGCTAATTGTTCTATTTTTAGTAGAGCTGGGGTCTTGCTTGCTCAGGCTGGTCTCAAACTCCTGAGCTCAAGCAATCCTCCCGCGTCGGCCTCCCAGAGTGCTGGGATTGCAGGCATGAGCCACTCCATGGAGGTGGATGATCTCCATGTTCCTAAATTCAACAGCCATTTCTAAGTCCTCATCTGACTGAACTAGCAGTAGTTGAAGTAGTTCTTCATTCTTTTCTGCATGAAAACTCTCCTGGTTTTCCTACCTTTTTGGTCACTCATCAATCTTCATTTCTGCTTTCTCCTCACTTGACATCTAAAAATTGGAGTGAACTTCTCTTTTCTATCCTCACTCATTCCCTAGTTTCCCTAGTGCTGATTTTTCCCTAATTTTATGGCTTTAAATCCCACATAAACACTGATGACTCTTAAATTTATCCCACAGCCCAGACCTCTGCCCTGAACTCCAAACTGCTTATTAGACATCTCCAAATCCCATCTCTCACAGACTAAAAGCAAACACTCTTAAAATAAATCTACAAATAAGGCCCTATATATTCTGTCCATCTCCCCTTTCTACCCTGTCCTCAACATTTTCTATATCATCTTACTCTGACCTAGCTAACTGTACTGGCTTTCTTTTTGTTGTTCCACATACAGGTTAGGTAGATTTTGACCTGAGGCCTTTTCATATACTACTGTTCCCCTAACCTAGAATACTTGTCCTCCATAGTGGCTCTTTCCCCAGCTACCCTATCCTAAGTTGCGACATTTCTCTATGTCCCCCGCTCACTGTCTGTTAACATTCCCTATCCTTCTTCCTTACTTTTTATCTTTAACATTTCCTTACTTCTGTTATTATCTGTCTCCCTTTACCAAATATGAGACCTACCAGGGCAGAGATTTTTATCTGTTTAATTGGGTTAAATGCCCAGCACGCAGAACAGTATCTGACATATAGCAGGTATTAAAAAATTTTTTTTGTTAAATAAACAGATAAATAATATTTTTTGGAGAAAGTTAAAGGGTCCCTGAGAAAAAAAGTTTTACCCTTAAGGTGAAACTCATCATTTGACAAGCCCCACCCTTAATAATTCTGCTTCCAATCAGCTTTTTAGAGCCTCAGTCCAAAGACTCCAATGAAATATCAAAACAATTAAGAAAAAAAGGAAACAGGCAACGTAGAATAAAAGAACTAGATCATTTCTCATCTTCTCAGAACAAGATGATACACTGGTGAAAAAGGGAGGGAGGGAGGAAAAGTGACAACCTGAACCAGAAAACTCTGGAAATTTTTTAAAAAGGGGAGGGGGAGGGACAGAAATAATGTCAACAGAAAAGTTGGAAAAGAAGATTGAGTTCTCCCAGAAAATATGATTAAATGACAAAGAATAGAAGTGTAATAAAACAAATCAGAAGCAAAACCAGGAGGTCTGACATAAGTTTGACAAAGAACAGAGAAAAAGACATACAGAAAATAATCAAAGAAATTATATAAGAATACAGAACCCAAAAGAATTTAGTTTTAGACTAAAAGACCAGCCGAGTATCTAGCATAATGAACAAAATAAAACCTATGCCAAGGCACATCATGGTGGCATTTCAGAACACCAGAAATAGAGATAATAAAAGTATGCGGAGAAACGAACTAGGGCACTTTAAAAGATCAAGAACAAAAACTCTCAACTTTTTTCAATAGCAACACTAGAAAACAAAAAGACTGTATCTTTAAAAATCTACATCCAGCCAAAACCAAATGAAAGGCATTCCCAGACATGAAAGATCTCAAAATATTTAGCTACCATGCATCCTTTCTAAGATAGCTACTAGGAGATGACTTTACCAAAATAAGAAAGAGAAAGAAATAAAATCCATCAAACAGAGTGCAGTAAAGGACAGGAATAAATTGGCCTGGACAGCAATCAGTTCAGAATAGAATGAGAAGAAAAGTTCCAGGAGGGCTGCCTCCTGGGAGTGGGAAGGTGGAAATAGTAGTAATCGAATCTATATGAAAAATAATTCAAAAGCATATGACAATTCTATTTGGAATAAAGTATATAGTGTCTTGAGGAAAATGTAACAAATTTAACAATGAAGGAACTGTAAACTACAATAAAAACAAAAAGTTGTCCCAGAAAAGAAATGCAACTGCAGTATACTACTTGGTTTAGCAGTTGATCAAAACATTTCTATTACTATTTGAAAAGATGAAAGGAGAGGTGCCAGGAACTTAAAAGTATTAAATTCTCATCTTCCATAACAACAGGAGAAAATTTCTAAGATTAAGTTTTTCTCAAAAGCTAGAAGCATATGACTACGGAATATCCAGTTGAATAAAAGGCCAAAAAATGTTTGCAAAGGTAGGACACGGGTGGGCATGGTGCAGGGATTTGCTGTAGCAGCTGCTGCTGCTGTTGTCACAGCCCTCAATTACTATCTGACTTCTAACACCATGTACCTATTACATTAATAGAAATAAAAATTAAGTTAACAAAGAAGGAGGTATATTTACAAATATATTCTCTCCACTACTTAAATACTTCAACTCAACCATCACTCTCCATGAATAAAGATATCTAAATTTCTTAGCATTGGCCCCCAGTCACCTCTCCAGTCTTATTCCCTCTAGTTTTCCTCTTGTAGTCACATTCAAACGCAACTTATATAGGTCTGCACTTTTTCCAAGTAAATACCTTTGTTATACCAGCATGTACTTTCCACATCCCTCATCCCCCACACTACCACTAAGTACAAAAAAATTTTAAGATAAACAGAAAAGCTTATGACAAAATTTAGAGATGAGAGCAGAATCAATAGCTCAGCTGCCAAGATAAACTAGGAAAACCTACCACCCTTTAAGAATCTGCCAGGCAGAATAATCAGATTCTCCTGCAACACCATTATTTGCTAAATTAACACAATCATGGGGTTTGATCCAATCAGTGGTTCTTTTTAAGATTTTGCTTATGTAAAAACACACTAAAGAAAATTCCCACATTTTACAGATTTCTGGGACCCAACTCAAGAGTATTTCAATTTACTGCAGTCAACTCATTTATCAATTTTCAGCTGCTCAAGAGAGAAATTGCCTTAATGATGTTGCAGAAGCACCATCCAGTGGCAAGAGGAGTAACTGCAGACTCTAGCCAGTTTATAAATACCAGTTTTCCAAAGCCTGGCTTCCAATGACACATCAATACATAGTAAATATGCAGGCAGAAACAATCTACACAATGAACTCCAGACAACAAAACTTTAACAATTTATAGCTAAATGATCAATATCCGTGGTTTTTAACAAGTGAAAATCAAGATGTGTTCCCCACACCTTCAGAGGAAATAAGAATCACATACCTGTATCCTTTAAATGTCACTTAGTCTGGAATCTGAGACCAGGTTCTAGTCTTAGCTGTGTCAGTAACAGTACAAATTTTGAAAAGGTAATTTCCAATATGAACACTTGTTTCTTTATCTGTAGGTAGATGTGAAAAAGTCCCCGCTAAAGATCCTTTCAGATAATAATAGCTTAGTTAATACTTTACAATGTGCTTGGCACTGTTATAAACTCTTTGCATCGATTAAGTCATTAAATCCTCAGAACAGTCCTAGTCCATACTATTATTTCTATTCTACAAATGAGGAACAAAATAAAAATCAACAGCAGCCACACTAACAGCAGTAATATTAATATTTACTATTAATAGATAATTACTAAGTGTGCTAAGCACTTCCCATATACTATCCCACTTTATAGTCACAAAACCCCTCTGAGATAGTATTAATATGCCTATAAAACAGAAAATTCAAGGTAATTTACTTAAAGTCACAGGGTTAAACAAGGGGCAGAACCAGGATTCAATCCCATGTCTCATTCATATCATGTATGCTCTTAACCTACATTAAGTTTCCATTCATTTGTCATTACGAAAAGATCTTCTTTATTTCTGGAAATGTACCCCTTGCTCTGAAATCTACTTTGTTTAATATTACTACAATCACTCCAGCCTTTTTTTTAGATTAGTAGCCTATCAGATAAACCTAATTTGTTTAGTGGTTGCTCTAGGGTTTATAATATACATCTTTAAATAGAACAGGCTAACTTCAAAAGTACTATACCATTTCTTGCATAACATGAGAACCTTACACGAGTACACTTCCATTTTCTCCCTCCCATCGTTGGGCTGGTGTTTTATTTCTACATGTTATACTTCCACATTTTACTGCTAAGTGTTATAATATAAATCCTATAAAACATTAAAAATTTTTGCTTTAAACAATTGTCTTTTAAATAAATTCAAAATTGAGAGAAAAGTATCTTATATTTCCCCACATATTTACCATTTCCTGTCCTCTTCATTCCTTTGTGTAGGTCTGAGTTGCCACCTGGAATAATTTTCTTGGGGCCGAAACACTTCCTTTAACATTTTTTAATAGCACAAGCAAAAAATTCTCCCAGCTTTTGTTTGGAAAATGTCTTTTTTTTTTTTTTAAAGATTTTTTTTTGTCAGGAATGAATTCTAAATTGATAGTTTTTCCTTTCAGAACTTTAAAAATGATATTCCATTGTCTTTTGGCTCACATTGTTTCTTTTTATTTTCCCTTTTCTTTTTTGGAGAAAAGTAGATTTAAGAAACTTTTTATTTTGAAATATTTTTATAGAAAAGTTGCAAAAATAGTACAGAGTTCATATATACCTTTCATTCGACCTCTCCTAATGTTAATGACTTACATAACCAAAGTACACTAATCAGAAACAGGAAAATAACAGCGGTACAGTGCAATTAACTACATACATAATTAGCCATGTTTGGTTTTTACTAATGTCTTTTTCTGTTTCAGGTTCCCACATGCATTTAGCTGTCATGTCTCATTAGTTTCCTCCAACTTACGACAGTGCCTGAGTTCTTGTCATGAGCTTGATACATTCGAAGAATATCAGTCAAGTATTTTGTAGAATTTCCCTCAATTTAGGTTTGTCTGGTGTCTTTTTATAATTAGATTAAGGTTTTGCATGGGGTTGGGGCAGGAATGTCACAAAATACCACAGATGTGATGTTTTACCTTTCTCAGTTCATCATATCGAGTATCTACTGTGAATGTCTTATTATTAACACTAGTGTTATTAGTCTTGAATATACTTCCAATATTTGGTTATGGTGTTTTCTACAATTTCTCTATACTGTAAATTTACTGTTTTCCACTTGGTAATTAATAAATTTCTTGGAGAAGGTACTGTCAGACTATGTTAATATCATGTTTCCCATTATACTTTCACCCACCGACTTTACAACCCATCATTGCTCTTGCCTATGACAATTAGTAGTGTAGTATTTGTCTAACAGTGATTTTGTGTTTCTCTCATTCTCTTCTTACACTTACTAGCTGAAATTCTGCTTCTGAGATTTGCTCCTTCCACCCCATTCATTTATTAATTCAATTATTTATTTTTGCCAGTATGGACTCATAGATATTTTATTCTATTGGTTATAATCAAATACTATCATTATTTCATTCCAGCTTTGGTCATTAGAAGTTCCTTTAGGCTGGTTCCTGTGTCCTTCTGACATGTCCCATCCTTTTCTGAGTACTTCTTTGTTTTCTAGAATCGCAAGGTGTTCCAGAATCATTTTGCATTTCTCCTACCCCAGCTCTGAAATTAACAAGTTCTTCATGAAATCCTAGTTCTTTTTATTGAAGAATTATATTTGGGGTGTAAGATCTGAGCACTAAGTGTCCTCGTTGATACTGGAGTGTCATTACTTCTATGCCTTCCCAGCGAACAAAGCTAGAAAATATATTTATGTATACTAACCCATGCACATACACACATCTGTATTTCCACATCTATAAGTATAATATACAAAACCATGAGTTCATACTGATGCCACCAATTCCAATCTCCAACACCACAGAGTTCATTTTAGCCTTCTCCCTCTCCTTACTTGTAACTTCTTTCAACAATGAGAAACCTGGCTCTATCTAAAACATATTTGCTTATATGTTTGATCCCAGTATATAAAGTAGTTTCAAACTTGCTAACCTCCACCAATACCCCTATAAGAAACCAGATTTACTAACTAAAATAAAATACTTGTATATATATATTAGCTCTTTTTATCTTTAGTCTTAGACTATCTGGTCAAAACACTGTTTTCCAAAGTAGCTTTGACTATTCTTCTTCCTCAATGTGGCCATGTTGTTTATTTGCAATATAGTTAGGTTCATTCATTTGTTGGTTTACCCTTTTTCTGATAAAAAGTCAACAGGTATTCTTATCTTTGTCTCTGTACATATGGGTTTTTTTAACTTTGGCTTTCAATAATTTTATTATGACGTGCCTCAGTGTGATTTTCTTTGTACCTATCCTACCTACGTTCATTAGGTCTGTGGGCTTATGGCTTTCATCATATGTGGAAATTTTTCAGCCATTATTTCTTCAAATTCTTTTGCTGCAACCCCCCTTTTCCTGTATGTCAGACTGTGATATTGTCCCCCGTTATCACTGAGGCTCTCAATTGTTTTTAGCCTTTTTTCTCTTGTGTTTCAGTCTGGATAGTTTCTATTACACCCTATCCCTATCAGATACTTCTGTAGTGCCTTAACAGCCCACTGACTGAATTTTTCATTTCAGATATTGTAATTTTCAGTTCTAGAATTCCACTGGGTCTTTTTTATCTCTTATATATTTCTCTCCTCGTGGTCATGCGTTCCTTTAAATGCTTCAACATATCCCTGTCTTCTCAAACCATCGTCTCTGGCATACTGAAGATATTTTCAGACTATGCAAATATCATGTTTCTCATCATACTTTTCATCCACTGACTTTACCTTCCATCATCATACTTCTTTAACTGCTGTTAAAAACTGGCATTTCCTGGATAGGCATTGTGGCTCATGCCCGTAATCCTAGCATTTGGGGAGGCCAACGTGGGAGGATGGCTTGAGGCCAGGAGTTCGAGACCAATCTGAGCAAAAGTGAGACCCTGTCTCTACAAAAATTAGAAAAATTAGCTGGGCATGGTGGCATGCATCTGTAGTTCCAGCTACTCAGGAGACTGAAGTAGGAGAATTGTCTGAGCCCAGGAGTTTGAGGTTACAGTGAGTTATGATGATATCACTGCATTCTAGCCTGGGTGACAGAGCTAGATCCTGTCTCAAAACAAAACAAACAAAAAACTGACACTTCCTAAATTACTAATCCTTAGAGCACAAGACACTTGTGACAAGCCAGATGTATGTGAATAAATATCACCTCAGAAATCATCCTAGTCCTACCTAATGAGAACAAATACTTGTTGATTTAAGTAAAGGAAGAAAGTTGAGAGGGTAGAGACAGAAAGGGTAAATTGGAAATAACAGTATTTTAGGGTACTTGATATTTAATGATCAAAAATCAACTGACCACAAGTGTATGGGTTTGTTTTTTTTTTTTATGGATTCTCAATTCTAGTCCATTGATCTGTATGTCTATTCTTATGCTAGTACCACACTGTCTTGATTACTGTAGCTCCCTTATAAATTTACAAATCAGGCAGCTTGAGTCTTCCAACCTTCTTTTTCAAGATTGTTTTCATTATTCTGGGTTCTCTGCATTTCCACATGAATTACAGGAGCCACATGTCATTTTGTGCAAATAAATTAGCTAGGGTTTTGTTAAGAATCACACTGAATCTGTAGATCAATGTAAGTAGTGCTGCCATCTTAATATCGAGTCTTGTAATCCACAAACATTGGATGTCTTTCCATTAGATCTTTTTAAATTTCTTTCAACAATGTTTTCTAGTTTTCATTGTCCAAGTCTTACAGTTGTTTTGCTAAATCTACTAAGTATTGATTCTTTTTGATGCTACTGAATAAATGGAATTATCTGATTTCATTTTTGGGTGGTTCGTTGCTAGTATATAGAAACACAATTGATTTTCATATATTGCTCTTGTATCTCATCTATAGACTTTTTAAAAGCAAAGTAGCTACTCTGTTCTGAAGTACCTGCACATTATATGGCATTAAAATTACATTACAAATTACAGCAAAAGTCATTCTAATAAATTTCATCCAAGTAAACAAAAGAAGCTGACACTAGACAGTAATACATCACATAGTCTGAACGCCAAAGAACTGCTGAATCCATAGGTGTAAGTCAAAACAGTCTTATTTGTTATGCACTAGTAAGACTGCCCTATCCATGAGGTCATTAAGATTCTCAGAAGTAACATAGTTAGAGATGACAGCTGGGAAATGAGCTGAGAAATCTGACGAATTACACAATATTAGCTTTTCTTTTTTTTTTTCTTTCACAATATTAGTTAACACATTAACTGCCATGCGTTGTATTTAACTCACACCAGTTCTGAGCCCAGGGGCTGGTGAAGCATATGTAACTCACACATCTCTCTACCTTGGGAACCACATGAACTATTTTTCAAGTTGCATATAACTCACACATAGAAAACAATAAAAAAATAAGAAATTGAAAATAAATACTTGGCTTTATATAAGATCATTTAAATTGTTTCTGAAGTTTTTATTCTATTTTCATAATAAAACACCATGGCCCCAAAGAAAAAAAAATTTTTTTTTCTAATGTGGCAGTTAATGTTAATGGACAACAATATAAAAGAGAAGTTAACACCATAAAAGCAAGAAATTAACATGTTTCTCTATGCCTTTCTTGCCCTGTCAGAATAAGAAATCTTCTCATTTGGAAAATTTAAAATTTAAGTCAGGCACGGTGGCTGATACCTGTAAATCCCAGGACTTTGGGAAGCCAAAACGGGAGGATCACCTGAGCCTAGGAGTTCAAAACTAGCCTGTACAATAAAGCAAGACTTTGTCTCTACAGAAATTTTTAAATTTCCTTTAATACCTATATTTATACCATATATGTAGCATTTTAAATATTATTTGCTATTTGCCTTTTACCACCTATACCGTTTGGTAAAAACTGGAAAAAAAATAACCAGTTTAACATTTGATTTCACAAAATTTTTGAAAATCAAAAGCTCTGAAAAAGTAAAACACTATCAACTTAATACGTGTGAATTACTTTGAATCCAAAATCAATGTAGTAGAAATTAATGTAGCTTCATTTCACAAAAGTCATAAGATTTATTTCATCAGAGTAACATATTTCCAGAGGTAGTTTTAAATTTGGCATGCGTAGTTAATTCCAGCACATGCTGTGTTCTCCAGAACATGGCGGTATCTTATGTCCTTACTGGTAGAACAGCATCAAGAATTGCCCTGCCTCAAAGTAACTATTTTGATTCCCACAAATCTACCACAATCAAAATTTGATGATCTATTAGTTTATAAACTACACATCAATAAGCAAATACAAGTGTAATGTTGATAGCAAATTCACTTTAGGAATTAAGAAAGGCAGTCCAGAGTATAGTGACTGAGAGGATTCCAACACGGTCTCTGACTCTAAGCCATATTCTAGCTGTGTGACACTTGGTGAAATTTTAACCTCTCCTGGCCTCTGTTTCCCCTACCTACCATGGGAATTATGATTTCTATCTCCAGTATGTTGTAAGGATTAAGTGAGATCATGTGTAGAAAGCCTAGGACAGGGTCGAGGTACATAAAAAGCCTTCAATTAAGCTATTAAATTCTGCTGGTTCTCACTAATACTCTAGTTACTCAATTTCCGCCTTCTCCCAGTCCAATCCTTTGCCACCAGTGAGACAAAAGTCTATCTTTTTTTGTCTGTCTTTATCTTTTCCTGATATACCTCCTTGATCAAATGTCTATTTGTGAGTCAAATGCCTATCTTCTTTTTGTTCTGCCTTTATCTTTTCATGATATACCTCCTTGATCCATCCCAAACTGTATTCCAGACAGTAACATGACTCTAAGGTCAGCAGCTCTGTTCTTGATTTTTCTCAGAACATGCTTACTTATCTTCTAACCCTTTGCTTGTCATCTCCCACCCCCATTCCCAACTTATAAGGACATTTATAACTTTTCACATTTTTCCAAATCATTAAAAAATGAGTTCAGATATTATCTGTAAAGATCACCAAGTCTTCAGAATCCAAGACTTGTTGATTAACTATTTCAAATTTATTAGTGCATAATGCTCCTCACATAATGTCATGACAACTTGTCATTTGGTCATGAGACTCTTACGTCAGACTAATCCTTTGTAATAGCATTTGTTTATTCTGTATTAGACAGAACATAACCACTTTAAATTCCTGCTAATTAATTAAATATTAGGTTGGTGCAAAAGTAATTGTGGTTTTAGCATTGTTGAAATTTGCCATTTGATATTGGAATACATCCTTTTTTTTTTCTGAGACAAGGTCTTACTACTTTGTTGCCCAGGCTAGAGTGCCATGGCATCAGCCTAGCTCACAGCAACCTGAAATTCTGGGGCTCAAGCAATCCTCCTGCCTCGGCCTCCCAAGTGGCTGGCAATACAGGTGCATACCACCACACTGACTAATTTTTTCTATAGTAGAGATGGGGTCTCACTCTTGCTCAGGCTGGTCTCAAACTTCTGAGTTCAAGCAATCCTCCTGACTCGGCCTCCCAGAGTGCTAGGATTACAGGCATAAGCCACCACACCCAGCCTTGAATACATCTTAAATAAACGTGGTTAGGTTACACATCATTTTAATGTGTATTTTTCACTTTATTTTTTTTTTGCTAATGACTTATTACTTTCTGTCTATTTTATATTAAAATAGTCTAAAATAGACTATGGGAATGCCATTGGACAAAAAGCAAATTCGAGCCATTTTCTTATGCATGTTCAAAATGGGTGGTAAAGCAGGAGAGACAACTCGGAACATTAACAATGCATTTGGCCCAGGAACTGCTAATGAACGTGCAGTGCAGTGGTGGTTCAGTAAGTTTTGTAAAGGAGAGAAGAGCCTTGTAGATGAGGAGCACAGAGGCCAGCCATCAGAAGTTGACAACGACTAATCAAGAGCAATCATTGAAGCTGATCCTCTTACAACTACACCAGAAGTTGCCAAAGAACTCGACATAGACCATTCTACGGTAGTTCAGCATTTGAAGCAAACTGGAAAGGAGAGAAAGCCCGATTAAGTGGGTGCCTCATGAGCTGACTGAAAATCAAAAAAATCATCGTTTTGAAGTGTCATCTTCTCTTATTATACACAACAACAACAAACCATTTCTCAATCAGATTGTGATGTGCGATGAAAAGTGGATTTCATATGACAACTGGCGACAACCACCTCAGTGGCTGGACCAAGCAGCAGCTCCAAAGTACTTCCCAAAGCCAAACTTGCACTAAAAAAGGTCATGGTCACTGTTTGGTGGTCTGCTGTCAGTCCGATCCACTGCAGCTTTCTGAATCCTGGTGAAACCATTATATTTGAGAAGTATGCTCAACAAATTGATGAGATACACCAAAAACTGCAACACCTGCAGCCGGCATTACTCAATAGAAAGGGCCCAATTCTTTTCCACAACACCCAACCATACACAATCAATCTTCAAAAGTTGAACAAATTGGGCTACAAAGTTTTGCCTCATCTCCCACATTCACCTGACCCCTTGCCAACTGACAATCACTTCTTCAGGCATCTCCACAACTTTTTGCAGGGGAAATGCTTCCACAATCAGCAGGATGCAGAAAATGCTTTCCAAGAGTTCATAGAATCCCAAAACATTTAAGCTACGGGAATAAACAAACTATTTCATTGGCAAAAATGTGCTGATTGTAATGGTTCCTATTTTGATTAATAAAGATGTGTTTCAAGGACAGGCACAGTGGCTCACACCTGTAATACTGACACTCTGGGAGGCCTGTGGTCCCAGCTACTCGGGAGGCTGAGGCAAGATCACTCGAGGTCAGGAGCTCGAGACCAGCCTGAACAAGAGTGAGACCCCATCTCTACTACAGAAAAAATAAGCTGAGCGTGGTGGCGCATGCCTGTAGCCCCAGCTACTCGGGAGGCTGAGACAGGAGGATCGCTTGAGCTCAGGAGTTGGGGGAGGTTGCTGTGAGCTAGGCTGATGCCACGGCACTCAAGCCCGGGCAACAGAGTGAGACTCTGTCTCAAGAAAAAAAAAAAAAAAGATGTATTTGAGCCTAATTAATTATAATGATTTAAAATTCACCATCTGAAACCAGAATTACTTTTACACCAACCTAAAAACTGACTTCCCCAATCCTTAAGCCTCCTCCTTCTCCTCTCTAGCTTCCAACTCAGGTTTTGTTTTGTCTTCCTTTTTAAAGTTTTTTAAAAATCTTTCAAGCAACCTGTTCTTGAGCTTATTTATCAAAAAGAGAAAACATCTGTTTAAACAAGTTAAACCTGTGCTTATCCATTCAGGACACGGCCACCCAAAGCACAAAAACATTTCATTCCAACAGAGAAGTGGGAGGAAATGGATGGCAAGGATTGTCAAACGGCATCTGGCAATAAATGCCTTAATGGAGGAAATGAAGGCTGCTCTCTCTATTGGAGAATGAATAGCTCTACTTTTGGTAGGAATTTAGGGGACAATGGCCTTTTAAGATGTCTGATGTGGGAAAAAGAGACAGAACAGGTACCAGTAAAAACTGAACACAATGTTCTCTAATTCTTTACCAATATTCCCCTTTCAATTTATTTCATTTTGGCATCTTTTTTTCCTGCTCTCCAGAAAGGCTGAACTCTCATACTGCTCCATCTAGCTGCTCCAAAATTTAGAACCAGCCCTGTCACTCTGAGAGCTCCAAATTAATTTCAGATTCTATTCCCAACAAATGCTGGCTTTTGTTATTGTTATTCTGTGTTACTAACATTTATACAGTGCTTTCTATATGCCAGACACGTTCCAAGCATTTTACAAATATTAACTCATTCAATCCTCATAACAGTTCTTAAGGTTTTATGGCTAAGAAAAACTAAGGCACAAGGAAGTTAAATAACTTACTCAAGGGCACGGCACGGCTAATAAGTGAGAAGACTGGCATTTTAACTCCATTAGTTTGACTCCAAACCTCATGCTCTTAAATATGAATGCTACCTCCTCTTTCTTTTTTCAAACTTAAAAAAATGTCTGTAATTTACAGAATGCCCATACAAGAAATTAGATCAATTATCTCTCCCTCCTTTATAGGACCAACCTTATGTTGTATTTACAAAAGATGGATGAGAAAAAAAGGTGGAAAAATTTAAAGGAAAGGGCTAAAGGGTCATCAAGATCCACTGTAACACTACAAGGCTACCACAGCCTTTCACTTTACTGTGCCCCTCTAAAGCTCCCAAATTGCTTATTTAAATCACTTTTCTTCCAAATCTCTTAAAGGAATGTTGCTTTATGCTCTCTCAATGGCAGTAATGCTGGCACTCTGCTAATATGGGAACTACAAAGACAATCCATATAAACCACTTAGTATAGTTACTAGCACATAGTAAATAAGTGTTAGATATTACAGGCTGTGAATCCCTTATCCAAAATGCTTGGGACCAGAAAAGTGTTTCAGATTTAGGATTTTTTTCAGATTTTAGAATACTTGCTTTACACTTACCAGCTGAGCATCCCAAATTCAAAATTCAAAATGATCCAGTGAGCACTTCTATGAGTGTGATGTCAGCACTCAAAAAGTTTCAGAGTTTGGAGCATTTCAGATTTCAGATTTTCAGTTTTGGGATGTTCAACCTGTATTATTTTTATTATAGACAGGAAATGAAGATGCAGAGATGAAGTCATTAGCCCATTAAAAAAAAACAACTTACTGTTAACAAATCTAGTTTTCAGTCTCTAATCCAAGGTTCCATCTACTACTTACACTACCAAAATATCATTACGGAATAGAACAAAGAAAGTAAGTATTCCCGTTTATATCTTCTGGGATTAGTTTTAAAAGCCCAATGATTAATACAGTCACTCAACCCTAAATAAATTTCTCCATCCCATAACTTTTTCACCACTAACTCGCTCTGTCTCCAACTACTCTTTGTAATACATGATGATGATGGAAGACACAAATCTGAGAAGTCCAAGCCCATTTCCAACTCACAATGGTTTATATCAACTTCCCTTTAATTATTTTGGTTATTTTTCATTGCAAAACTAGAACAAGGAACTTTTTCCATTTGAGGGGTCCCAGATTGCTTTAAAAACAACAAAAAACTCAAGGCATGTATTTATAAACTTTTAAAATGCACTAACCTATGATGACACCACTGCACTCCAGCCCTGGCAATAGAGACGCTGTCTCAAAAAAAAAAAAAAAGACAATACAGAAAAAGCATTCCAGGTAGCCTCAGGAGTGCCCTTCCTATTTCCTTAAACTTTCCACTTGTAACCTTTGCACCACATTGCACTAAACGCTTCTGCTTAGTGATTCCATAGCACCCCTACAGGAAGTAGTTCTTATCTAGATTGAGTCACAAGGTCATACAATTTTGAACAAAGTTATAACGACATGAAAATACTAATTAGATAACCAAGGAGCATCTACCACCCCACACACCCATTACACAGAGATTGTTCTATGTCTCTTACCAAAAATTGCAATAACACAGTGTAAACTTAACTATAGAGAGATTGAAAATCCTGTAAAACATTGGTCCCCAACATTTTTGGCACCAGGGACCGGTTTCATGGAAGACAATTTTTCCACTGGGTGAGGGGTGAGAGGCAGAGCTCACACACTGATGTGAGCAACGGGTAGTTGGGGACCACAGCTGCAAAAGATGTAGTGAAAAACAGTAGGAGAGAACTGCTAAGTCATTGACAAATGAAGAATGCACAGTTAATAGGAGAACAGAAACAGATAAGGATGATGGCACTAGAGGACTTAAAATTACATGAAAAAAGGATTAAAAGAGTCCCTTGAAGAAACGGATATGGTTTTTAAATATATCTTAATAACTCTTTATGTTCATACCACAGAAATCAAAAGTGAGATTAAATGATCTTATTCATATAATTTTGTCAGAAAAAGTATGCCAGCCTTCCTAATAACAGATTCCTTCTCTTAGTTCTAAATAGTAACCAAGAATTAGAATTACAAATTTGGTCATATACAAAACAAATTTGTTTTCATAAGTTTTACTTTCATCTCTCAACAAGTTCCCTACATTTTTTTCCCATTATTTGCTAGGAAAATTTATTTACTGTTTTGAATAGATTCCCTCTAAGTGACATTTTTCAGGACCATTATTTCATGTATTACCCTATCATTTCACTTTTCATTTTGTGTTGGTCTCTCCTACTGGATTATAAACTGAGTTAGTAAGGACAAGTGCCTATCTTGTTTACTGCTTTCTTCTAAAGTACATAACCATGAATGAAATATCCTAAGCCTTGTCATTATACTATTACTGCCAGCTCTGAAAGTCTACAAACTACAGATCCCAGACTCTCGCAACCTGGGTGGGTCGTGGTTAAGCTCTGTCAATGGAAGGCACTGACGAGAAATAAAAAAGCAGGAAGAAATGAAAAGCCATCTGATTCTGGTGGCAACTGCAACACGATCAGTGGCTACAGCTCCAGCTCACAGGCAGCACAATGGTAGAGAGCCCAGTGCCGAGTTGACAACCCAATAGTTTACCAGTAGCAGCAATGAGAACAGTTCTTGCTAAAGCAGCAGAAGGGATACCTCTAGCCGCTCAACAACAAAACAAATACGGGTTCAGGGCTCCAGCCCAGAGAAGGTGGCAATTTCTCGATCTCTGGATAATAACTCCCCTCTCCCATTTGTTCCTCTAGCCCTTCTACCATTTTGAAACAATTCCTGTATTAAATCCTCTACTTTTAAAATTAATAACTCTATTCTTAAATCAAACCTAGAATGCGTTCTGTTTTTCTGATGGGATACTAACAATACACACCAAATTTCTTTTACTCTCTCAGGCTTACCTCATCACTAAAACCTATACCAAACCTATTACACAGAAGCACTGAGTCTCAAACTTTTTGTTCTGAGGACTCCTTTATACCTCTCAAATTACTGAGGATCCCAACGAGCTTTTGCTTATGTGGGTTATGTCAATTCATCTTTACTATATCAGAAATCAAACCTAAGAGAAATTTTAAGCATTTATTAATGCATTTTAAATTAATAAACTCATGGCAGGTTAACATAAAAATGTTTATAAAAAACGTATTTTCCAAAACAAAAATAAAATTTAGTGAAATGAATGGCATGATTTTATAGTTTTGCAACTTTATTATTTTGCTTATACATGACCCTTGGATTGTTATCTGCTTCTGCATTTGTGTTAATATGCTATTTTGGTTGATGAAGGATATGAAGAAGTATATGAAGAAAATCTAGTTGCATATAGGTATGTAGCTAGAAAAGGGGGAGTACTTTAGGAGACTATTCAGAAAATTCTATTCTTCTTTGACACTACAAAACTCTAGTGGTAATTTCTTAAAGATTAGTTGCAGATGGAATCTGAAACCATATCAATGAACTTCTCAAGTTATATTATTACTATATTAAAATCTATCAGTTATTTTGCACTTTGAGTTTTTATCTGTGCACAATTTTATAACATTATGTACTGGTCATTTTGAAATTAATGGTTCATTAAGTTACACAGTTCTTCCGAATGTTGACACATTTCATTACACAATATAAAAAAAATCATATTCATTATCACCAAGGACCTCATCAGGAGAATCTTTAAGTACTGGAAAGCTGTCAAACTCACAGACGCAGACACAAGCTTTCCAAAATTCTAATTTTAAAAGCATAAATTTTATCACTGGCAACAAATACTGTCACTTCATTCAAGAAAGTCTAAGTCTTAATAACCATAGTTTGCCACTTGTTCTTTCAAGGATACATGGTGTTTCATAAAAATGATGGCCAATTCAAACAATTTCACAAGTGTTTTTCCTTGAGACAACCATCACTGTCTCAAAATGAGACAGAAGTGTTTTACATTTACTTCCCATTTTGTCATACAGCAAAAAGATATGAGCTCAAGGATCAAGATTTATAAAACTCTTCCTGCTTCATCAAGGACATTCTTGAGTGAAACTATTCTAGTTTTTTCCTGTGAGCACATGGTGGTGAATAAAATGAGCAGGCCAGCTTGGTTCCACTGTCCCGATTTTACACACCAACAATTTTACACACCCACTACTGCTGATAGGACACTAGCCTCAACCATGGTTCTACTGCAGAAATGAAAACTACCTCTATTAAAGCCAACTTTTGGGGCATAAAAATTTGAAAGCATCCCAATGCTGTTTAGAGAGCAAAAAGGCTGTATTAGACACTTAGAAAGTATCATCGGCTGAAATTTTTAAAAATATATATGAGATTATAGGTAGGCTTAAGGTGAAACAGAAATTCTTAAATTCAAATTGCCACTAAAATTGAAGGAAGTGCATCCCAAACTATACTGTAATGTATTCTCTTTCCCCACCGAAGAGACAATTTGCACGAGCTATTTTAGCGGGGGGGGGGGGGGGGGGGGGGCAAAAAATTTTATTAAAAAAAAAATTTAAAAAAAAATTTAAAAGGAAATAAAAAAAAAAAGGGATTTGTTGAAAAAAATAAGGCAAAGGTGTTT